>ML785091.1:838448-852502 GCA_009831015.1 Picea engelmannii | reverse complement strand
AGAGATTTTAGGTTGGAAGAAGGATTACTCCCAATTTTTTCCTGAGATATTCAAATACATCTTTGCTTAAGGGTTTTGTGAAAATATTTTCCACTTGTTCTTCTGTTGGAACATATTCCAATTTAATGTTATTTTCATCCTGATCTCTGAGATAGTGGTATTTTATTGGAATGTGTTTCAATTTTGAATGCTAGACAAGGTTCTTGGAGAGCTTATAATGCTTGTATTATAACAGTGGATAATAATATGTTCTTCAAATACCATTTTGATTTCTTGTAGGTTTTGTTTCATCCATTCCACTTGTCGGCAACATTGTGTTGTTGCAATATACTCAGCTTCAATGCTAGACAATGAAATTGAGGACTGTTTCTTGCTTATCTAGGCTACCATTGATTCTCCCAAAAATAATGCTCCTCCACTTGTACTTTTTTTGTCATCTACACTTCTTGCCCAATCAACATTTGAATAGGCTTTTAAAGTGAATGAATCCTTGCTAGGGTACCACAGACAAAGATCTATGGTTCCTTTCAAATACCTAAAGATTGTTTTTACAGCTTGAACATGGCTCTCCTTTGGTGCTGCTTGGAATCTAGCCACCATCCCAATAGCTTGCTTGAAATTAGGTCTAGAAGATGTTACATAGAGAAAACTCCCAATCATTGATCTATAGTGTTTTGGATCTACATCTTTGGACTCATCATCCTTGCTTAGTTTTCATCCAACTATCATAGGTGTACTAACAGGTTTGCAATCCTCTAACTGGAATCTCTTAAGCATATCTTTAACATACTTAGACTGATGGATAAAGAATCCTCTTTTGGAATGTATTATTTGTAATCCAAGAAAGAAATTTAGTTTTCCAAGCAAAGACATTTCCAATTCTTCTTGCATCATCCTAGCAAAGTCCTTACTCATTTTTTCATCATCACTGCCAAATATAATATCATCAAAATATACTTCCACAATAATCATGTTATTACCATCAATTTTATAGTAAAGATTGTTGTCTGTTGATCCCCTTTTGAGGCCTTGTTTTTGTAAGTAAGAATCTGGCCTTGCATACCATGCTCTGGATGATTGTTTTAGTCCATAGAGTGTTTTATTTAATTTAAAAAAATAGTCTCCTTTGTTAGTTAATTTAAATCCTTTTGGTTGCTCAATATAGACTTCCTCTTCTAAATTTCCAATGAGAAATGCTGACTTGAAATCCATTTGGTACACTTTAAATTTTCTGTAGCTGGAGAAAGCTAAGAAGATCCTAATTGACTCTAATCTGGCCACAGGTGCAAATATTTCTTCATAGTATACTCCTTCAACCTGAGCATACCCTTTACATACTAATCTGGCTTTGTTCCTGATTACTTTCCCATCTTCATTCATTTTATTTTTTATATACCCATTTAGTTCCAATGACATTTTTATTTTTTGGTCTTGGAACTAGTTCCCAAGTTTGATTTTTTTCAATTTGGTCCAATTCTTCATTCATAGATTTAACCCAATTCTCGTCTTTACATGCATATTTGATTGAGATGGGCTCAATATGTTACAACAATGCTATTTATGTTTGATATAGTAGTTGTCTTATTGTGTGCACTCCATCATTCATATCTCCAATAATCAGTTTTTTAGGATGATTCTTTTGAGTCATTCTTGAGGATGTCTTTGTGTCTCTTCTTGGGAATTCCTCTCTTATCTCTTCTTGAATATCTTCTTTGTCTTCACTTGTATGCATATCATCATCTTCCCTTTCTTATTTATCATCTTCTACTTCTTCTTCTTGTGTACCAGTTGTCTCATCATCATCTTCATCTTCACTTTCAAGTATAGTCTCTTTATTTTTGATTCTTAACGTTTTTAGGTCATCTACCTTGATATCTTCACTCTCAACAATATTATGTGATATAGGATGGTAGAATACGTATCATTTCTTGTTAGAAGCATATCTAAGAAAAATATCTTCATCAGATCTGGCATCAAATTTTCCAAGATTCTCATTAAGTCTTTTGATGTAGCATTTACTTCCAAAAACCTTGAAGTATTTTACTGATGGAGCTCTTCCAAACCATAGTTCATAAGGTGTTTTATCACTATTAACCCTGAGCTAACCTTTGTTCAATATGTATACTGATGTGCTTACAACTTCTCTCCAATATCCATTAGACAATTTTGCTTCATTGAGCATAGTCCTTGCATCTTCATGAACTATTCTATTCTTTCTCTCAATAATCTCATTTTGCTGAGGTGTTCTGGCAGTAGAGAATTGTCTTTTTATTCCATGAGTTTCATAGAAGAGATTAAACTCTTTTGAGGTGAACTCACCATCATTATCTGATCTAAGACATTTGATTTTTGTCTCCTTTTCATTTTCAACAAGGGTTTTAAAGGCTTTGAATCTGTTAAGTGCTTCTAATTTTTCTTTGAGAAAACATATCCAACCCATTATATTAAAATCATCAATGAATAACATAAAGTAAGACTCTCCTTGCAAACTTTTGGTCCTTTTAGGTCCACATAGGTCAGTGTGAAAAATCTCTAAAGGTTTTGAGGTTGTGTATTCTTTTTCTTTGAACCTTATTCTAGTTTGCTTCCCTAGTTGACAGTGTCTACACATAGTATTTGAGGTTTTTATGATCTTTGGAAAGTTTCTTACTGCACCAAGATTGTTGACTTTTACTAGATTGTCAAATTTAATGTGTCCCAACCTTCTATGCCATAGCCAACTTTCATATACTAGATTCATATGGCATTCCTCATTCAATTTTTCATCTAGTATATACACATTTTCGGGATTTCTAGGAGCAATACCAACCATTTTTCCCGTGTCTTCTCTCCTAATATCACATTTCTAGGAATCAAAGATGAAGAAGTGCCCCTGATCACAGGTTTGGCTGACAGTTAATAAAATAGGCTTCAGTTTTTTGACAAGTAGCACATTTCTAGATTTGTCTTTTCCCAAACTCACAGTGCCTTTCCCAAGTATGTTACCTGAAGCATTATCGCCAAATTTAACTTTACCCTTTTGTTTCTTCAATTCTAAAAACTTGTTCTTGTTACCTGTCATATGTTTTGAGCACCCACTGCCAACATACCAAAGATCCTTTTTATCTTGAGCTTTTAGGGCAATAAGACATTTCTTTTTGATGTTTTTTCTCTCCAAAGTTTCTTTTTCTCTCTAATGAATCTTGGTTGTTCTGAGGCTTCCATTAGTTTACAACTACTGGCCTTATGTCCATAGTTATGGCATCTGAAGCATTCTAGGTCCACTTCTTGTAGAGGTGCAAAGGAGTTATAGTTTCTTCTTTTGACTTGATTTACTGCTTGGTTATCTTTATGGTTATAGTTCTTAATCCTCAAATTTTCCCTTCTGAATGCTCTACAATTCATAGTTTTGTGTCTAAAATTAGAGCATGCAAAGCAATAACCAAAGAAACTGAGAGGATACCTATTTTGATAGAACTTATTTGGTATTGTCTTATCTTCCTTCTTGATGGGTGGAAGTGGTCCTTTGGAGTTCTGATCATTTCTTGTCTTCTCTTCATTTTTCTTCTTGAATGTACTAAGGAGAGTATATGCATAAGATTTTGAATTAAATTGGATTTATTCTTGTGAATAGCCTATTCCATTTTTATTACCTAAATCCCTTTGTGTGGTAATAATATTATATAATATTTTAGAACTGTTTTCATATTTTTTTTGAATGAGCTTTGCATGCAGTTATTTTCTCAGGTGAACTATTTCTGCCTCCATTCTTTCGCAGGTTGTTTGTTTTTATTTAAGAGACTTTTCCAGACTTTATTCGATCCTATTTGCTTCTAGGATTTAGTTTTTTAGGTTTCTCATGATTTTCTCCATCTCCTTTTCTTTCTGTTCGTGTTTTTCTTTTTGTTCAACTACAAAACTTTTCAGTTCTCTATATCTGGTTTTGCATTTTCTGAACTCATCCAAGGCACTGAGAAATTATTCTTCCATATTAAATTTTTCTTCATCTTCTGACTCTTTCTCATTTTTACTTTCGTCTATATTATTAGACTCTTCAATACCTAGAAAAAGGACTTCATCATCATTAAATTCATCACTGTCACTGGACTCTGATGAACTATTGTTTTCTTCTTCTGGGTAGAAATTCTTTTTTCTTTTGTAAACTTTTTTCTTGTAGTTGGGATTCTCCTTCTTCTTGTATTGTTTAGTTTTGTTTTCTTCATCCTCAGATTCCTCCTTCAGATAGGGACACTTGGCTTCAAATTGGCCAACCTTTCCACAATTAAATCATTTGAAAGGGAGCTTACCTTTGTACTTCCCTTCTCCTTTCTGAAATTTCTTTATAAAATTGGCTTCTTCCACATCAGATTCTTCATGATGGTAGTTTTGAGGTTTTTTCTTCTGACCTTTTGTTTTCTTGAGAACTTTGAAGGTTGCCTCTCCTTGTGGGAGGTTCTCATGACCTAATATTAACTCATAAGCAGTGAGGATTCCATACAATTCGCCAATGGTGATTTTATCTAGATTTTCCCGATCTTCAAAAGAGGACACTTTAGGATTGTATATAATAGGTAGTGTTCTTAGTACTTTTTCAACTAGCTCATTGTCTTACACTTCTACTCCTAATCCTCTGATTACATTAACAATATTATCAATTCTTTCAAAGTACTCTGAGATATTCTCTTCATTCTTTATTTTCAGACCTTCATATTATACTATGAGAGTATGGAGTTTGGCCCTCTTTACCTTGGAATCTCCTACATATATGGTTTCCAATTTATCCCAAAGTTGTTTTGCATTATTACAGTTTAGTACCTTAGCAAGGATTTTCTTACTCAGTCCAGCTTGTAGTGTGTTTAAAGCCTTTACATGGTCCCAAAAAAATTTCTTGTCTTCTTCTTTTGTGGGAGTGGTTTTTGGAACATCATATCTCTTTTCCATTAATGTCCATACTTCAAGTCCAATGGACATCATATAACTTTTCATTCTAACACTCCAGAAGACATAGTCTTCACCCTTAAATAGGGGGATATTTGATGACATCTTCAACTGCTGATCCATTCTAATGTATATTCCTCTTCAAGTTATTTAAACCTTTTGTGAAGAGACCCACTCTAATACCAATTGAAGGATTAGATCTTGTCACTGAGAGGGGGGAGTGAATCAGTGACACAATTATTATATCAATTTTTTCTTTTATTAATGCAAACAAAATTTTAACACAATATTTTATCGTGGAACCCAAATGGAAAAACCACAAACTCTTTTCTATTAACTGCAAATATTTTTTTTACATGTTACATATAAGGAATATGTACTTCCTTTTTTATCAACATCGATTGATCAGGATGCACCCACACCCTAGTTCACTAGCACCAACTGGTAGGATGCTACGACCCCGTGTTTAGTCAACTACAACTAACAAGGAAGCACCAACTCCCTCTACAGGCACCAACCTACCCTTGCACCACCCAACCACCCTTAATGCATAAGTATCTTCAACTTTTCTTCCTAGAATCTGCTTCATCTTTTGATCTTCTAATCTGGACTGCAGAGACACCTTTCTTCTCAACACTCTTCCTCATTTATATATTCTTCACAACAGTGTGAGAGTGATACATTGTGTGCCTCTAAGTGATATTCTTCATGAATTATTATTTTTACTCTGATGGATTTTCATAAATTGATCACTTATGGATCAATTTCAACCATTAAAATCGATCCTGAATCTCTGTTATTTTCACAAAAACCAAATTCTATGGAGGCGCTTCCTTCAAACCATTATATGTGACCGAGTGTTATTGAACCACATGCTTACCAATTAAAACAACATGTTATATTATCATTTAAATATCTTATATCATATGACCAATGACGGTGACCAGATGCTAGGCCAAACGAGCATTTGAGGGCTTATGAGAATCAATGGCTACGATTCAATCTCATGATGAGATGGACGATTGTCGGAACTTCTCCCTTCGAAACTTTGAGATTTCAAATTTTCAAACCTTCGAATTAGATCAGACGATTTATTTCATGGAACTAGATCAATGGTCAGATTTGATCCTTACACTCATCCTTTCACTTCTTAATCCAATGGCTAGGACTTAATCAAGCATTGGGATGGATGGACACCGTTTACTCCGAGAATTCGTCTATTTCAACTTACACTATCCTTCCACTGTACTATGATCAACGGTTGAGAATACACCCGAAGTGATATTTCATATCGAACAACTCGTATCCTTACTGACGTGGTCTCCCATATGCCCTTTGCTGACATGGTCTTCCACATGTTCTTTCCGATGTGGTCTGCGACATGTCCTTGCTGACGAGGTCTACTGACATGATCTTCCATATGTCCTTATTGACATGTTCTGCTACATGTCCTTGTCGACGTGGTCTGCCACATGTCCTCTTGAATCAAACGGCTGAGGCTTACTTCGGATGATCCAGTGGTCGAGAATTTATTTCAGCTCTCCGGGCTTCGGGAATTTCAAATCTCAAGCTTAAAATTTTGAAGTGAGATTTTTCTGGAGAGTAACCTCCCCAAATATTTATACCCGAAGTGAATGATGTTCGTTTGATCTGGATTTTTGATTAGCGACTCGATCTATGTGTGGTGCATCTCTTCTGGCTTATCCTGTCCTTCCACTTAGAATGATCCAATGGCTGACGAAAATTCACATAAATGAGATCTCATATCTTACCTTGCTTATCCTATCCTTCCACTCAAGAATGATCCGAAGGCTGGCGAGAATTCGGGTTTGATCCGATGACTGAAATATATTCGGATAATCAAATTCTCAACCCTTTATCCCTGCTTATCCTATCCTTCCACTTTAAGATGATCCAACAGTTGATGAGACTTAGGGTTTGATCTCATGGCTGATGAGTATTCGAATAATCAAATTCTCAACTTTTTCCCTGCTTATCCTATCCTTCCACTTTAAAGTGATCCAATGGTTATGAAAACACTCGAAGTAGATCAACGATTGATGATGATTGCAGAACCACAACTTGCGAGTGATTTAACTCATCACCAAAACTCTGCAATTTTAAGTTCTGCATTGTTGGTGAGTCAACATCAATCGTCGATATTCAAGGCTATAAGATCTGATGGTCCTGACTAATTGTGGTATTCGAAATTGAACAACATTTAATTCTCCTTTCAATCTCCACAATCTATCCCTGTCGTTGATCTGGCGATTGTGCATTTGACGGTCATGATTTAATCTGACTTAATCTAATCGTTTGTTAGATCAACCATAGTTGTCAATATTTGGGTTTATGAGATCTGACGATCTAGACTCATTGTGGCATTGTAACTAATAAGTAGTTTAATTCTTCTTTCTCTCTCCGCAATTCATCCCCGTCGTTGATCTGGTGATTGCACATCAACAGACTTGATTTTATTTGAGTTTCATCATGCCATACCTACTGAGTTTCAACGTCCCATCCCTTCTTTGCTTTGATCTTCTGTTAATTATCTTGAGATTTAATCTCCGCATATCTTCACATCAATGATATCGATTGTTGACATCAATGGCTCTATGTCCAACATTCCTTGGGCGTAATAAGCTGATGAGGTAAAATGTTTAACCCCTAATTTATCTAAAAATTGGGTCATCTTAGCAAAAATAAAAGTGGGACAATTTTCTGTAATAATTTCCAAAGGAAGACAAAATATGGAAAAAATATTATTTTCAAGGAATGAAATTGCCTGCTCATCCTATGAATGTTTAAGTGGGACAAATTCAACCCATTTTGTAAAATAGTATGTGGCTATCAAAATAAATACTTGTCCTACTGAAGACAGAGGACTAATAAAACAAATAAAGTCCAAACCCCATTTTGAAAAATGAAAGTATGGGAGGACAGGTTGTAAAGGCATGGCTGAAAGGCGTGCTTTCCAAACAAATTTTTGGCACTTGTCACAAGATCTCAAAAAAACATAAGAATAAAAAAAGATTGAAGGCCCATAGTATCCTTTTCTGATAATCTTAAAAGCAATGGTTTTAGCAGAAAAAGGACCTCCTACATGAATAACAGAATTTGAGGAACCATGAGTTTCTTGCAATAGTTTATGCACTTCCTCATGGTTTACAAAACAAAGCAACATACCATCGACATACCTTCTAAACAATAAGCCTCCTATAATGACGTATCTAACATCTTCGATATGGAGCCTTCTTCTTTGATGAGTGTCTAAGTTATTTGGACATCTTTGATTTTGCAAATAGAAAACCAAATTTATATACCAACGATGTTTAGACACATGAAGGATTTGATTATCAATGTAGAACAGTGCTGATAGAGTGCTATCTCATTCATCAATTTCTTCACTAGTTTTAGCATGCTGAGCTAAGTGAAGGGATAATTCATGTCCCTTGATGGTGTTAGAAGTCACGATAATTAAATCATGCTCCTGGATCTTGGCAAGCCAATGTGCAAGCTTCTCTGAAAGATAAGTCTGTGAGAGAAGGAACTTGACAGTAGGTAAAGGGACTTTTACCAACGTGTGCTTACCTAAGATGAAGAGGAATTTTTTTTCAACAACTTTAACAAGAAAGAAAGCATGTTTTTCAATAAAAGAATATTTAAACTCATCATCAGAAAATCTTTGAATCATGTAAGCCATTGGTTTTTCATTACCTTGGTCATCACCTTGCATGAGGATAACATAAACTACTTCCCTTGTGGCATTAATATATATCATAAATTCTTTCTCAAAATTTGGCTTCGCCAAAAAAGGTGTGGAATTGATTTATTTCTTGATCCCTACAAAAGGATTTTCGACATCATCTTTCCAAGAAAAGGAACGATATTTCTTAAGAAGATTATGAATTGGCTTGACCATCACAACAAAATCAGGAATAAACCTATGAACAAAGTTAATAACACCCATAAAATATTGAACCTACTTCTTAGAAGTTGGAGTAGGTAGATTTAGGATAGCAACAATCCTTTCAGGATCAATGCTTATTTCTGAATCAGAGACAATGTGTCCAAGGATATTGGCCTTGGTAACGTCAAAAATAGACTTAGAAGGATTTACAGAAATTCCAAATTTGTTGCATCGCATGAGAACTCTTTTAAGATGACCAAAATGATCTGATCAGTTTCAGGAGCATACAATTAATTCATCAAGGTAGATTTGAATAATATTCTCAATCAAATCGTCAAAAGATATTTTCATAGCTCTTTGAAAAGTGGCACCTATATTAGATAAGCCAAAAGGCATACGTTCATAAGAAAAAGTGCCCCAATGAGTAATAAAAGTGGTTTTATATTTATCTGCCCTTTTTACCTTGATTTGATTGTAACCAAAAAATCTTCAAGTAAGGACATCATCTGTGACCCTGCAACTTGCTGCAAATTCATTTCCATAATAGGGAGAGGAAAGTGGTATTTTATACTAGACCGATTCAATGCACGAAAATCTACGCATAATCTGATTTGACCATTTTTTTCCAAATGGGGGCTATATTGGAAACCCACTCATAATACTTAACAGGGAAAATGATCCCAGCCTTCAAGAGTTTTTCCAACTCCTTTCGAATATTTTCTTCCAGTGTAGGGTTAATGGGTCTTTGTTTTCACCTAACTAGTTTTATGCCCTCCTTTATAGGAATGGCATGCTATATAAGCGCAAGATCAAAACCATTAAGATCCTCATAAGACCACACAAAAACATCTTGAAATTCACTAAGTAACCTAGTGAACTTCAATTTTTCTTCATCAGAACATTGAGAACCTATTTTAACATTCTTTGGAGACTCAGGTGTTCCAATGTTCAAGGAAATGGATTCACCCACTTTCCTTTTTGACTCCTCTTCTTTATGTTTCTCTTTGTTGCCTACATCACTCGATGAAAATGAAATTTCTAGAGGATTCAAGCATTTAGGAATTTTTTTATCCTCCATCGATATAATTTCCTTAGGATTATAAGGTTCATTTTAAATGAAATCACATATGATCTTATCACTAGGGAATACCTACCATGACTCTAGTTTGTCATGGATGTGCGTATGATACAGAGATCGAAAGTTACAATCGAGTCTTTGTGGTAGAAATTGTCGAGTAGGAGAGGCTACAAAAATAGCTAACCAGTCAGCCATTGAGTTCAATTCCCTTTTAACATGAGTGATATTGAAATATAGTAATTTCGAGATAAGTGCCCAAACATTTTGGTTGTAGAGTTTCATTAACTTGTTTCTAGGAGAGTATATCTTACGTATTGGGTTTACAACAAGTACAGAATCCCCAAAAACTATAAGGTGACCACAACCTAGATTATAGGAATTTTCAATGCCTAACAGTAATGATTCAAATTCAATGACATTGTTCATGCAAGAAAACTCTAACATATAGGAAAAGTTATGAATTTTACCCACATGAGAATACAAGATAATACTAGCTTTGTTTCCTTCATTGGAGCATGAACCATCAAACTGCATATGCCACATCTTGTCGTTTAAGTTAATTTGTTCCAAGGTAGTGTTGTCCTCATCGACAAAGATGGAATACACTCCTAGGTCCTCCTTGATATAATTCAAATTAGGTTGTGGGACACTTTCTATGTAAGGTGAAATTCTCCCCTCTATTAGGACTATGATGTTTTTATTATTCCGAGGAACAAATAAGTGTGTTCCATTGAGTGAGAGGTATCCATCCATCAAATATTTCCAATCTCTTCCTAATATGATCAAGTGGTTACTCACTGGCATATCAATTACCTGAA
This sequence comes from Picea engelmannii, assembly GCA_009831015.1. Lineage (NCBI taxonomy): Eukaryota > Viridiplantae > Streptophyta > Pinopsida > Pinales > Pinaceae > Picea > Picea engelmannii. The sequence continues at coordinate 841,779 of ML785091.1, read as the reverse complement.
TATTAAGGGTTGTCCTTATTTTAGGGTGCATGCACAAACCCAAGGTTACGTCCTTTATTTCACCTATGGTCATTTGTTGTAGACAATTATAAGAGAGAATGATTTTGGATTTTTCATTTGTACAAGACAAGCCTAGCTCTTCCATAATAATCTTCAACATTACACTTGGGACCGAACTGCTATAAATGAGACAACAATGGGAAATATTATCCATAATCTTTACAGAATATAAAACGAGGTTTTTTTTACAGGGTATCTAAAGTTATGTACACCTACTTTATTTACAGACAAATCCTCTTCATCTACCTCTTCAGAGAGGTTGAATACAATGGAATATTTTCCTTCCATGAAATTTTTAATATGCTTATGTTGTTCAGGGACGATAACCATGTCCAGGAGGGTTGCATATTCTTTGATGTAGGCCAACTGATTTAGAATGTTGTATTTGGAAGAGGGGATAAGGGAGGTAGTTGCTTTACTCTCAGGAGCCTTAGGAACCTAAACAGTAGCAGTTGGTGAAGACGAGATTGGGATAGAATAAGTGCGGGGAGGATCATATTTGATTTTGGGAGCATAGGATTTATTTCTAGTATTTATGATCATGACATCCTATGGCTCTGCAAATTCTAGGAAAACAATAGTAGTTTCATCTCTCTTACCAAATATTTTATCTCTGAAACTCTTCTTTACCTCACATGTACTTTCCTCACGATGTTCTTCATAAAAGTTACACCAACTGCGAGGCATGATAGCTTTAGGCTAACAATTATTTTCGCTTCGATTTATAAAAGGGGGTGAAAAGGAAGATGAAGCCCTAGGGGTAAGACAGGGGACATTTCCTTTCCTCTCAAATGCTATCATTTGATTATTCATGTCTTGTAAAATATGTAAGAGGGTGGACATGTCTGTCTTTTTTGTTGAGTCTTCTTTAGGAAGAGTTGTTTTTTCAAGTTGTTCTTCATACTCTAAACAAGTGTGAAGAGCGGAAACAAGGTTATCAATGGCCTATTCCTCAATCCTATGAATATAGAAGGAAGGTAATGCATTATAATAATGCATGAAAGTGACTTGGCTCTAAAGTCCAATGAGTTCAGGGATTTGGTTGTATAATTTGGTGAAATGAAAATTGAAGGACTTGATAGTCTCACCATCCTTATAAGTGATGTTATTGTACTCCCATAACTACATAGCTGGGATTTTGGATTGCCCATAGGTAGATTTGAACCAATAGACTAACTCTTCCCAAGTAGATAAAATATTAGGAGGGAGATCAAAGAAATCGTCCACAACGTTCCCTTCAAGGGAATTCACAAATAAACACATATAAGTATCATTGTCATTTTCTCCTATATTGTGACAGGCATTAGAAAATTCCGCCAAGTGTTCATTTGTAGTGACAGTGTTATTCCCTGAAAACCTAAGGAGATGCTCTTTGAATTTAGGAAGTGGATGAGTAGCATGTGTTATGTTAAGAGGGGAGGAAACATGTCACAGGGTAGTTGTAACAACTTCTTCAAATTGAAAAATCCCATTATTTTTAATGACTTTGGTGGGGTTTGTGGTAGATTGGTCAGGGACTTGGTGACTATATAAGCTACCAATCACTGACGAAGCTAAAGTTAAGATGAATAAGAACCTCCATTGCCATAAGAGCCACCACTAGATTCCATCTTTTGAATGATAGGTAAGGGAAAGATAGATGAACTAGATGAAGAAAAAAACGTTCTCCTTAGAGAAAATTGTTGGGTTGACAACACGACATTCCTTCTTCCTATTTCAGCAATAAGATTTATTTCTAGTGATAAACCTCTTCTTCTCCTAGAAATAAAAAGTTCTAAGGTCATGAAAATAAGATCATAGTTGAAGGAAAAAGAAATCTATGTCTGATTCCTAGGCTATCTTTTCCTAGCTTCCCAATGTTCTTGGGAACTTATGTCTTTTTCAATTGCTTCCCATGAGTGATTAATATCAACTCGGGTATTAGCAGTATCTAAGATGGTAATAAACAAGTTTAAAGCAATGCTGGTCCGATCTTGGAGACAGGGCTCCATATTGGGCTTCCTTGCAATAGGTACAATCATTAAGAAATGAAACAGTCAAAGAATCAATATCAGAAATGTAAATATATTCAATGATAATCAAGCATAAAAAAAATAAAAAAACAACCAAAGATATATGGAAGATCTCCCTAGTATGGTCGCCAAATAAATGTTGATGAAAAGACATGAAATAATCTTACTCAAGCATTTTCAGATCTTGCTCAGATAAGGAAAGATATAATGGAATATCACTCTATGTTTATAGCCTCAAAATTTGTTTCCTAATCCACAAGTATTTGGTGCAAGGGCGTAGGATGAATTTTTTTATAAATAAAATATTGTTGTAAAATTCAACAATTTTATATAATTTTCTAAATATAACAGATGCAAAAATAAGTGTGGAGAGAAAAGAAAAAATACCAAGTCACATATTAACATAGAAGAGACAGAATAACAATCACTTATTTCATTTCAAGAAATCAAAAGAGTCATTCTCTTTACAAAAATCCCTAAGGGAGTTTGGACCAAAGTCAAACTTAGATGTCCCTGATGAAAACCATACAAAAGGACTTCTTACAGAAAGTAAAAAACTGAACTTTAAAAGATGGATCAACCTGCCACAGATTGTTGTCCAGTCGACTCTGAACAATATCCTTTATCAGTCATGAAATTTAATTCATAAACAAACAAGTCTACACAGACTATCAAATATAGATCAACACCTCTGGAAAAAAGTGCCTGAATGATGTAATTCAACCTTGAATCTTGTTGTATACAATGGGACCATACTATAATAAAAGAGAATTAGGCTTTTAATGAATTAAAGAATGAATGAAACCTGAACTATCTCAATAAAACTCAAGATAAGACCTTTGTATGCTTTCTCCTTCTATTCTCCCCTTGTTCTTCCTTCTCATTTTTCCTTTAAGCATTCCAAATTAGTTGAGGTAGTTCAAGTACGTCTTTTAGTTAAGTTAATTAAAACACAACTATCTTTTAGTTTAGGGGAAGAATTAATATAATAATAATAAGGGTCTTTAACAAATAATAACTAGTAGGTGGGACCCCTTGTGACTCCCTTTAGTTTCTTAACAAAAATAAACATAACTAGTCAATCAATTAACACATTCCTCTTTGTGGTTCTTGTTTGCACTCTTTTCGTCAATGTGTGAGCAAAAAGTGAGTGCTTACATGCCTAGTTGGGCTCTGCTAGTCATGACAGTTGTATGGTAAAAGGTTAGAAAGAAAACAACTAAGCTATTAACAAGAATTAAACAAAAAACTAAATGAAA
>ML785091.1:780548-810945 GCA_009831015.1 Picea engelmannii | reverse complement strand
GACTGATGCTGAATATGCCATTGTTTATTCCCCTGCATTATTGTGATCATCATTTAGTGACTCGGCAAAGAGTTTAAAAGAAGCATAATTGTTTAAGCACGGTAACAACTGATTCACCCCCCCCTCTCAGTTGACTAACAGAGAAGTCCCTTTTATAACCCAAGAAACCCATGATGATGATCATAATAATTATGAAGAAAAAGAAATCATTTGTGAAGAATATTCAGATGAAGAAACCAACCTTGATTCCTTTTGGGGATACAAAGACAATGCAGAGAGTGAACAAGAAGATGAGAATCTTGAAAAATTGAAGCATGTTGAAACTGAAAATAGCAAGCTTAGAAACACAAACATAATACTAAAAGGTGAATTGAGTAGTTTTGAAGAAGAGAATTACAAGCTTGAAAAGACCATTAATAGCTTGAAGGAACAATTAGAAGATTATGAGAAATTGAAAGCAGAATTGGATCACACAAAAGGGGAGCTAGTATTGACAATAAAAAAGTTGAAGAAGTTCGAAAAAAACAATTAGATGAGATCCTTAGCAGTCAAAGATCTCCAAATGAAAAGACAGGACTAGGATACAATGACAGTTTGAAGGCAAAAAAACAAGAGAAGGAAGCTGAAAATGATGAAACCAACACTCCAGAACAAGTTGAACAACAAGATAGAAAAATAGAATTCAGAAGGAATTAGACATCAAGAAGATCCTCTCCCATCAGGTATGAAAGAAATCATTATGAAGGAAACTATAGAATAATAGATCGTGAACCTAGATGGACCACACCACAAAGAAGATCACTTATGCCGAGGTATCAAAATTTCTTTCTTGGACATTGTTATACTTGTGGAAATTTTGGAGACAAAGCAATCAATTGTAGAATCAATGAAAGGAATAACTATGCAAGCTACATGAATGGTGAAAATAGTAGATATGAAAATGTTTGTAGACCTTTCAATAGAAATTATAATCCATTTGACCCATTAATGGATTAAAATATTGTATGTTTCAAGTGCAATAATCTTGGTCACAGAGCACGAGATTGTAGAGAGATGAAGGAAGATAATCATATGCCAAATGTCTGCATACCAACTACAGCATGGAAAATGAAATAAATTCCACACAATGAAAATTATCGAATAGCATTAGTCACTAAAGAATGCAAAGAATAAGAGGAATGGTTCATAGACAGTGGGTGCTCATCTCATATGACAGGAGATCAAAGCAAATTTGTCATCTTGAAGAAAAAGGGTGGAAATGTTGCATTTGGAGATGACACATCTACCAAAATACTTGGAAAAGGAACTATAAAGATTGGAAGTGAAAATGTAAAAGAAGGAAAAGTCCTATTGGTTGAATATTTGAAGCATAATCTCCTCAGTTTCATCAAAATATGTGATCAAGGATACACTCTTACGTTTGACTCCCGAAAATGTAAAATCAGAGAAAATAACTCAGGAAGATTGGTTTCAATTGCAACAAGAATACCAAACAACATATACATCCTAGACATGAAGAAGAGAGAGAAGACAAAAGCCACACAAAAGTATTCCGAGGAAGAAAAAGTCCCAAAGAAGAAGGTTACCTTTTTCCATTAAACTCAGGGGGAGAAGCCATACTCTTTGACATTAATGTCAAAGGGGGAGATAAATTGGGATCATGATGATAGGGGGAGCATGAGTATTGCCATCAATGACAAAGGGGGAGATTGTTGGAAGATTGGTTGTTGTCATTGATGTCAACTCTAGTCATGGGTTTTGGACCGCAATATTGATGAAGGTATTTGGACATGAAGGAAAATGCACATGCAGATACAAAACCCATGGATGGATAGTATACATCATGTTGTTTCTAGTGGTATGTGGCACGTCACATGCATGCTCATGGTTGAGGAGAAATGAAATTTTGAAGATGACAAAGTGAATTGAAGAAGGAAGTACATGTAGGCCCTGAAGATAATTAAAGAAAAGAATTACAAAATAAGAAAGTGTCAAGTCGGACCTAATGTTAAAATGAAGTGACATAAATGGTATAAATAAAAATCATTAGACATTCATTTTTATACAAGTCAAATTTCAGAGGAAATAAGAAGAAAAGAAGGTCGGATTTCAAGGGAGGATGAAGTCTTTTGGTGATGTGTTCTAAGGTATGTTATTTTCAGGTCATCTTACCATATTTGCTATAATTCTTTTTCTAGAATGATTCAGATGGTGAAATCACAATGGTATTGAGAAGACATATCAAGGTACCTCTGGTAAATTTTTCATCTCTTGATTCGCTATAATTATGGAGATACACTCTGTGGAAGATAGGGTTTGTGACCAGTCCTGAAGCTAGTCAATAAACAGGTGTTCCAGGTAAAACAATCATAACTTATTCATACCGAATCAAAATTAAATGGTACCACTTCCATTGGAAATAGTACATACTGTATTTTCTTGTGTGCAAGTTTCATAATCGGATGTTAAATATTGAGCATGGAGCATGCTGTACAAGTTGGGTCTTCTGAACAAACCGAAACTGAATAAAGTCTACCATTATTTCTATAACCTCTTTTTGGGGAGGATTCAAGGAGTTTCAAAGAATACATTGAGTAATATTATATATAGGATAATATTACTCCAAGAATTGAAGAATTCTCAGGAAGCATTATCGGGTTCTATGTGATGCTTGGTTGATGGTGATGATTTAATGTAAAGTTTTATTATCTCTCATATATTCTTGGGTGGAAGGAAGGGGCAAGGATGGAGAGTTCAACTCTCTCTTGATATTGGAGGATTCTATTTTCCTCTTGGAGGTTTATCCCTCTCTTTACATTTGGAAGCTGTAGCTACCTTTGGAAGTCATTACTTCCCTTGAACAAAAACTATTGATTATTTATCATATATTGTGCATGGTGTATTGTGGTGTATTGGTGTAACTCTTATACTATTGTTCATTTCTCATTGGATATAATTGAATGGTTTAAGTATAAGTTGAAAAAAGTTTTTAAATTGTACTTGATACTGATTCACCCCCCTCTTAGTATCAACAATTGGTATCAGAGCAGGTTACCTCCAGTATAGTTTAACCACTGGAAGGAAGATCCTATGCAGAAATGTAAGATACCATTCCAAATGGGATTCCACCATTTGATGGAAGGAATTTTGAATACTAGAAAAATAGAATGGAAACTTACTTGAAATCTCTTGGGGAAAATGTTTGGTTATGAATTGTTTCAGGATACAATGCTTTGAAGAAACCAAAGACTGTAGCTCAAAAGGAAGCAAAAAGGAACAACAAACTGACAATAGATACCATCCTAGATGGATTGATAGATTCAGTGAAATCCAAGGTGGGATGATGTGCATCAGCAAAAGAGCTTTGGGACAAGCTACAAGACCTTTATGCAAGGGAAGAAGCAGCAGAAGAAGAAGAAGAATTTGAAGAAGATTACAACATCTCATATTTCAAAGAAGAAAATAGAGGTCAGTTCTTTTGCTTTAATTTTTAAGAAGTAGGACATGTTGAATTTGAATGTCCTCATCCAAGGATTGAAAGAGATGACAATGAAGAAGAATAAAATCATGAAGTAGAAATGATTCAACAAGAAGATGAGAATCTTAAAAAATTGAAGCATATTGAGATTGAAAATAGAAAGCTCAAAGACACGCGTAGAAAACTAAGAAGTGAATTGGGTAGTTATGAAAAGACAGTTGTAAGATTAAAGAAACAATTAGAAGACTTTCAGAAACTAAGAGAAGAAACCATTTCCTTGAAAACTCTACTTGAAGAAGAAAGAAGAATAGCAGAAGTAAAGAAGGTCCAAATGATAAAGAAAGAAGAATATTGTGAGAAACTTGAACAAGAAGTTGTCTCATTGAGGAAGAGCTTAAGAAACTCTCAAGTGCCAAAATAATTAACACATCTTGGATGCATGGGTGAAACTTCATACAATGAAGATGCAAATACCAACAAGAAGGTTGAAGAAAGAGATACAGACAGTTGATGAGAAGTGGACCAGGATACCAGAAAGAAGGAATGATTACAAAAGAGATGAATATCCAAGAAGACCTCCTACCTTCAGGAATCAAAGAAGCTTCAATCAGTATGAAGGAAACTACCGAAGAGTAGATCATGAACCCAGATGGACTACATCACAAACAAGGTCAGTTACTCCCATGTATCAAAGTTTCTTTCTTGGTCATTGTTATACTTGCAAAATGTTTTGACATAAGGAAATTAATTGTAGAATCAATGAAAGGAACAAATGCACAAGAAACATGAATGGTGTAAATAGAAGATATGGAAATAATTGTGGATTTTTCAACATAAGTTATAATTCATTTTACCCATTGATGGACAAAAATATTGTATGCTACAAATGAAATTATCTTGGTCACAAAGCATGAGATTGCAGATATATGAATGAAGATGTCCCTATGCCAACCATAGTATGGAGAAGGAAAGAGATTCCAAACAATGAATATTGTCGAATAGAATTGACCGCTGAAGAATGTAAAGAAGAAGATGAATGGTACATAGATAGTGGATGTTCTTCACACATGACTGGGGATTAAGACAAATTCATCAGCTTGAAGAGAAAGGGTGGCAATGTTGCATTTGGAGATAACTCATATGCCAAAATACTTGGAGAAGGTGTAGTAGACCTTGGAAGGAAAAATGTAAAAGAAAATAATGTTCTATTGGTCGAAGACTCGAATCATAATCTACTTAGTGTTAGTAAAATGTATGATGAAGGATACACTCTTACGTTTGATTCCCGAAAATGTAAAATCAAAGAAAATAACTCAGGAAGATTGGTTGCAACTGTAACAAGAAGACCAAACAACATATACATCCTAGAGATGAAGAAGAGAGAGAAGACAGAAGCCACACAAAAGGATTCTAAGGAAGAAAATTTCCTAAAGACCAAAAATAAGGATGAAGTATTATTGAGTGCCACATGTTTAGGGGGAGCAGCCCCAAAGAAGAAGGTTACCTTTTTCCATTAAACTCAGGGGGAGAAGCCATACCCTTTTCCATTGATGTCAAAGGGGGAGAGAAATTTGGATCATGATGATAGGGGGATCATGAGTGTTGTCATCAATGACAAAGGGGGAGACTTTTGGAAGATTGGTTGTTGTCATTGATGTCAATCCTAGTCATGGGTTTTGGACCGTAAGATTGATGAAGGTATTTGGACATGAATGAAAATGCACATGCATATACAACACCCATGGATGGATAGTATACATCATGTTTTTTCTAGTGGTATGTGGCACGTCACGTGGATCCTCATGGTTGAGGAGAAATTAATTTTTGAAGATGACAAAGTGAATTGAAGAAGGAAGTACATGTAGGCCCTGAAGATAATTAAAGAAAAGAATTACAAACTAAGAAAGTCTCAGGTCGTCCCTAATGTTAAAAGGAAGTGACATAAATGGTATAGATAAACATCGTTATACATTCATTTGATAAAATTTGATTTTCAGAGGAAATGAGAAGAGAAGAAGGTTGGATTTATAGGGAGGATGAAGTCTTTTGGTGATGTGTTCTAAGGTATGTTATTTTCAGGTCATCTTACCATTTTTTCTATAACTTTTTTTCTAGAATGATTCAGATGGTGAAATCACTATGAAATTGATAATACATATCAAGGTACCTCTGCTAAAAATGTTAGCTCTTGATTCGTTATAATTATGGAGATACACTCTGTGGAAGATAGGGTTTTTGACAAGTCCTGAAGCTAGTCAGTAAAAAGATGTTCCAGGTAAAACAGTCATAACTTCTTATATAGAATCCAAATGAAGTGGGATAGCTTCTATTTGAAATATTATGGATTTTAGTTTCTTGTGTGTGAGTTTTAGAATTGGATGTTAAATATTGAGCGCGGGGCATGCTGTACAAGTTGGGTCTTATGAACAGACCAGAATTGAATAAAGTCTACCATTCTTTCTATAACCTCTTTTTGGGGTGGATTCAAGGAGTGAAAATTGGAGGAGTTTTAGAGAATACATTGAGTAATATTATCTACAGGATAAGAGTACTCCATGAAGTGAAGAATTGTAGAAATTAAAGAAGTATTAGGAAGCATTATTAGGTTTTATGTGATGATTGGTTGATGGTGATGATTTAATGTAAAGTTTTATTATCTCTCATATATTCTTGGGTGGAAGGAAGGGTCAAAGATGGAGAGTTCAACTCTCTCTTGATATTGGAGGATTGTATCTTCCTCTTGGAGGTTTATCCCTCCCTTTACATTTGGAAGCTGTAGCTACCTTTGGAAGTCATTACTTCCCTCGAACAAACACTATTGATTATTTCTCATATATTGTGCATGGTGTATTGTGGTGTATTGGTGTAACTCTTATAATATTGTTCATTTCTCATTGGATATAATTGAATGGTTTAAGTATAAGTTGAAAAAGGTTTTTAAATCGTAATTGATACCGATTCACCCCACTCTCAGTATCAACAAGTATCCTCATTTCACCCTTCTATCATTTTCTTAGCATCTTATTCACGACCTGTTCATGACCCTTGATGATATGACCCCAAGTGGAGAATATAGAGGGTTAAATGTATATGATATGACCTCAAAGGGGACATATGTGGGGTTAATTGTACATGTAATGTGTAAATGTATATGCAATAGGGTTGACCTAATAATGTAATGTGAACTATTGTGTAGGAATGTATTTGGGTATTTGGAGGAGGTTCTCCTATTCTTTAAGGAGTTATTGTGTAACTTATCTCTCTTGTATTTATTAGAGTTGTGCTCCATTCTCACATTGGTGTACATGGAGTGTACTTCTAGTTTATTGTGATATTTTAATCAATTGTTTCAAAACACTGGAGCCTTAGGATAGAGCACATTCTTGTTATACCTACCTCTAAACATATTCACAAGTATACATAATAAAAATAGTGCATGCATGTTCTAAGAACATGCACACATTTTAGAACGTGCTTGTACTCTAGAATGCGTGCATGTTCTTTCCATTCATTTTTTTTTTGGGAAGGAGTGGAAAATTTAGCATATGTGTTTTTTGATTTGGTTGCCCCATATTTAGGTTCAGAATGACAAACCTAGTGGTTTGGGCTACAAATACATCAAAACCTCCATTTTTCTTAAAGGCTCTCAATATCTCTATTTTTCTTGTTATTTTTGTATAGACTACACAAATATGTCATTGATGAAACTATACACACATATAGAGCCGACTATGCAAATTCCAAATATATTATTTTTTTAATTAATATTTTTTACTATTTTTTGTATATTTGTGTCTTGACATATATCATAATATTAAAATACACACATCTTTTAATCTTATATTTTTTTTATCGCATTAATCAATTTTAGAATATGTTATACGTTGCCCTAGTGTTGGTGTTGTGCACGGTTTTATCTATGACCAACAAAACCACCCATACACCAACCCTTTTAGAATTACCTGCTTGTGTAGATGAAGTCTCACCTAAGGTATCTATTGGGACTACAAGAACTAGGTTTCTGCAGTAGTGAGGGAATGGGAGGTGACCTTTCTATTTATTCTTCCTTCTTAGTTATGTGCATGTAATTATGTCCTGGTTCTCTATTAGCTACTTAGTGATTTCAGATTCATATTATCATTATAATCTAGATTACCACATAATCGAGTAATGAAACAATCATGATTATTGTACAATGATTAAACATAATACACATCTAATCTACTATGCATCTAGATAGAATTCATAAGCAATCACATAAAAGACATTTGACATAAGAGTTAATGTGGTTCACCCAACTCTAGGCTACACCCATAATGGTTGGCTTCTTTATTAGGTGTTTGGTAATTGCTTCAGGCTTGTGCATTGTGCTTACAAATATATATCATGGTTATCTTTCTCTTATTCTAGACTAGCTTCTCTACAGTGCAAGCCTCTCTCGCTCCACATCATCTCTTACATTCATACATTGATTCTCTCCCTTCTTAGCCTATCCTATCAACCTTGTTACTGATAGTCATTCTTGGTAGTTTTGAACAGACTCCACAATACTTCCTGAGAATAAACACATGGAGGAACCCCTATTCTACCAACCCATTACATATTTATAAATACAATTCAGGGCTTAAAACCCTACTCGGTTCATCCAAAAAACCCTATTACAATGCATGAATACTCTAGTTAACTGGCTATTTGGGATGATTCCTTCTACTTTTGCGCCTGCATGCTACTTTTTCACTTTGAATATTGTTCCTCTCGCTTTTGCGTGTCCTTCCATATTTGGCATGTCGGGATGCCATCCTTCCTTTTCGCTCTCCTTCTTCTTCTACTTTATTATTCTCTCTACTTTATTCCATGTTTTTATTCTTCTTACTGTGCACTATACTTCTAGATGCACCTTAACTGCACACTCCTTGGTCTTTCTTCTTCTCCTGTGCACCTCTGCTATGCACTTTTTATATACTTAGGATTTTACCAAAATTGTGTCCCAAAACTTCCTATCCAACATGACCCCAACACTTACCCGTGGCTCATCCTGAGCCACTTAGTATTTCTTCTTTCTCCTCCATGCGACAATGAAATTTTTGGAGGCTTCCGTAGCTACCTCCACTGCCTTTAGTATTGTTTCCTCTATTTTTGTGATCTCTTTTCCCCCCTGCGCAGTCTAGGATGTAAGTTTCTCTTCTGCTTCATGGGTTTCTTTCTTTACCTTGCCCTATGTAGTGGCCAATTCACTAATCACCCTCACTGCTTCTTCCTGCAATGGTCCTAAATGTTGCTGAAGGATCTTCTGTTGATCCCTCATTTTCTCCACTTCCACATATGACTACATCTGTGCCAAAATTGTTGTCATACATTCTGCTAGTGGAAGTGTAGTGATCCTTTCTAAAGCTTGTTGGGTTTTTTCTTGTGCTTCTCTTAAGTTGGCCTCCACATCCTTCATTTATGTATCTTCCACTAAGTCTATCTAGATATGTGCTTTCTCCTCACAGATTTTTGTGCACTCTTCTTCTATCTTCTTAATGTTGGTGATTTTTTTCATTGCCATTCTCTGCCCGCGTTATCAGGATTTTGGTGGAGTTCCCATCACACTTCACAATTGTAGGTCGTCTATATGAGATAATAAGACTTTGATGACTTAATTGATCTTCAATACTTTTTCTTCCTTAGTATCTTCTACTATTATGGAGACTTAAGGAATGGCCTTGTATAATTTCTAGAAAACCACTTGAGTTTTTTACACCAAAAATTTGGCTTTTTCCTTTTCCTTGAGGGTTTTACTTACCCTTTCCTTGACCTCATTTTTGTATTTCATTACTTCCTCCAATCATCATCCAAATTACTTCTTCTACTAGAGAGGAGAATCATATTTTTGTTGTAGTTGATCTCTTTAGTCCATCATTTTTTTCATCTCCTGGTGTGCTTCATCTCCTCTATTCTTAATCTCTTGCAATAATCCTATCTGTAAGTCTTGTAATATTTGTACTAGAATCCTCTATACCACTATGGTAAGGTGTCCTAACATGTTCACTTTTTATTTTAATTCGAACATTGTAAATTCAATTTTTTCTATATCAATATGAATTGTTCTATGCACGGTTGTTAGTTGGATTAAGGATAGATTCCCAACCTCTGATTCCTTATCCATAATTATGGACAATCCCCCCTCGGTCCTTCTCTCTTATTGTAGGCTAGTAGCTGATAAGAGCTACTAGAGTGCTGCCAACTGATCTTGCACTCTCTGTTGTTGCTCTTATTTCTTCCTAGTTTCTTCCTCCATGATTTCCTCTTTGGCATCCCATACCCGGTAGTTGATCTTGTCGATATTTTCATTGGTTAAAGTATACACTAGGGTTTCTTTATGCACTTTATCCTTATTGTGTTCCCCTCCTACTAGTTCCTTCCCCTTATCCTTTTTGTTTCTCCTATCATGAGGACTGTCTGTTGAAATTCTATTAGGGATGAGCCAGGCATATCTCCTGCACCATTGTTTTGATTATTCCCCTTATCCTCATTTGGTTCTTCATCACTCTTATATTACTCTTCTTCCTCTTTTGGTTTCCCTATTTTCTATGCTGGGATTTTCCAGCCATCTTCCCAGTCATTCACAATCAAGCATACGCCCTTTATTGTCAACTTAAAACTGGCTGGAAACCACTAGCGTGTTGGGTCCTTCTTTGTCTGCACATACATTTAGTGCATTCATTATTTGAAATGCAAAATATCCTTATATGTTTCCACTATCTCAGATCATATGTGTGGTGTGTGTGAAACCAGATACTGGGTAGTATCGAAGTATACAAATAATGTGACATTATTTTCTTGCTAACTTCTTTTGTTCATTGTATTCCATAAGTTGGCATACCTCCCAACCATATTACCTCTACTATATGTCCCCATGCACTGATAGTAATATGGTTCCTTCCATCTGACCAACACAATCATAATCAATAACCATGCATAATGAAATTGTTTACCCTTTTCCTGGTCCTCAATACAATCCCGCAAAAATTAGTTCACCAAGAATATAGGGTGGTTCATTTGAACCCCTTCGACGCATTTTTCTGTAGCTGCATTTACTACAACTGGTACTTCATCCTTTCAACATTTTCACAACAAATTGAAAGCCAACACATGCATCACAAACTGAGCATTGTTAGCATTGATTTTTTTCACATCTAGTCCCCGTTTCCCCCTAAAAGTATAGAAATTTTCCTTCATTGATTCTGAGAGGGATCTCTTTCCTTCCTTATTGAACAAAAGGGTCAGATCCTCATCATATTTTGGGAGACTTGTAATGCACACAATTAATGTAGTATCAATTGACAATAGGGGGCAAGCCACAATGTCCCCCCATGGATGTAGTTGAGATGTAACTTCACACAAGAATTAATTTCTAGAATGCATCTAAAGTGTGGGATCTGCAACAGGTTCAATATGCCCTCCTTCTCCAATCCTTTTTCCCATACCAGTGTCTCCAACACTATCTCTGACATGCCCGACATGCACTTCGTGCACAAATATTTTTCCTTGGCCAACTCCAAGAATTTTTGTTCATCGATTATATCATGATCCTTGAACTTGAGGCCGACAACCTTTCTAAGAATATCTCCTTCAATTCTTACATTAGGTGGGACTGGTGATGTTACCAATGGGTATTTCCCATTTTTTGGTACATTGATTGGTGGCGCATTATCCATCCTAGGTGGGATGTAGTTTCAGGTCTCTTACCAAATATTTTATCTCAGAAACTCTTCTTTACCTCACATGTACTTTCCTCATGATGTTCTTTGTAAAATTTACACCAACTGTGAGGAATGATAGCTTTAGGCTAACAATTATTTTCACTTGGATTTATAAAATGAGGTGCAGAAGAAGATGAATCCCCAGGGGTAAGAGAGGATACATTTCCTTTCCACTCAAATGCTATCATTCGATTATTCATGTCTTGTACAATATGTAAGAGGGTGGACATGTCTGTCTTTTTAGTTGAGTCTTCCTTAGGAAGAGTTGTTCTTTCAAGTTGTTTGTCATACTCTAAATAAGTGTGCAGAGCGAAAACAAGGTTATCAATGGCCTTTTCCTCAATCCTATGAAGATAGAAGGAAGGTAATGCATTATAATAATGCATGAAAGTAACTTGGTTCTGAGGGCGAATGAGTTCAGGGATTTGGTTGTATAATTTGGTGAAATAAAAATTGAAGGACTTGATAGTCTCACCATCCTTATAAGCGATGTTAAGTACTCTCGTAATTCCTCAGCTGGGATTTTGGATTGCCCATAGGTAGATTTGAACCAATAGACTAACTCTTCCCAAGTAGATAAAATCTTAGGAGGGAGATCAAAGAAATCATCTGCAATGTTCTCTTCAAGGGAATTCACAAATAAACGCATATAAGTATCATTGTCATTTTCTCCTATATTGTGATAGGCATTAGAAAATGCCACCAAGTATTCATTTGTAGTGACGGTGTTATTCCCTGAAAACTTAAGGAGATTCTCTTTGAATTTAGGAAGTGGACGAGTAGTAGGTGTTATGTTAAGAGGGGAGGAAACATGCAATGGGGTAGTTGTAGCATCTTCTTCAAACTGAAAAATCCCATACTTTTTAATGACTTTGGTGGGGTTTGTGGTAGATTGGGCAGGGACTTGGTGACTATATATGTTACTAATCACTGACGAAGGTAAAGTTTGAGATGAAGAAGCACCTCCAGTGCCACTAGAGCCACCACTAGATGCCATCTCGTGAATGATAGGTAAGGGAGAGAAAGACAAACTAGATGAATCATAAAAAGTTCTCCTTAGAGCACTTTGTTGGGTTGACAACACAACGTTCCTTCTTACTATTTCAGCAATAGGATTTATTTCTGGTGATAAACCTCTTCTTCTCCTAGAAATACAAAGGTCTAAGGTCATGAAAATAAGATCATAGTTGAAGGAAAATGAAAGCTATGGTTGATTCCTAGGCTATATTTTCCTAGCTTCCTAATGTTCTTGGGAACTTATGTCTTTTTCAATTGCTGCCCATGAGTAGTTAAGCTCAACTCAGGTATTAGCGATATCTAAGATGCTATTAAACAAGTTTAAAGCAATGTTGGTCTGATATTGGAGACAGGGCTCGATATTGGGCTTCCTTGCAACAGTTACAATCATTAAGAAATGAAACAGTCAAAGAATCGATATTAGAAATGTAAATATATTCAACGATAATCAAGCATAAAAAAAATAAAAAAATCAACCAGAGAGATATGGAAGATCTCCCTGGTATGGTCGCCAAATAAATGTTGATGAAAAGATATAAAATAATCTTGCTCAAGCATTTTCAGATCTTGCTCGGATAAGGAAAGATATAAGGGAATATCACCCTATGTTTATAGCCTCAAAATTTGTTTCGTAATCCACATGTATTAGGTACAAGGGCGTAGGCTGATTTTTTGTATAAATAAAATATTGTTGTAAAATTCAACATTTTTATATAATTTTCTAAATATAACAGATGCAAAAGTAAGTGTCGAGACAAAAGAAAAAATACCAAGTCACATATTAACATAGATGAGACAGAATAACAATCGCTTATTTCATTCCAAGAAATCAAAAGAGTCATTCTCTTTACAAAAATCCCTAAGGGAGTTTGGACCAAAGTCAAACTTAGATGTCCCTGATGAAAACCATACAAAAGGACTTCTTACATAAAGTAAAAAATTGAACTTTAAAATATGGATCAACTTGCCACATATTGTTGTCCAGTCAACTCTGAACAATATCCTTTATCAATCATGGAATTTAATTCATAAACAGACAAGTCTACACAAACTATCAAATATAGATCAACACCTTTGAAAACAAGTGCTTGAATGATGTAATTCAACCTTGAATCTTGTTGTATACAATGGGACCATGCTGTCATAAAAGAGAATTAGGATTTTAATGAATTAAAGAATGAATGAAACTTGAACTATCTCAATAAAACTCAAGAGAAGACCTTAGAACGATTTCTCCTTCTATCCTCCCCTTGTTCTTCCTTCTCATTTTTCCTTTAAGCATTCCAAATTAGTTGAGGTAGTTCAACTACCTCTTTTAGTTAAGTTAACTAAAACACAACTATCTTTTAGTTTAGGGGAAGAATTAATATAATAATAATAAGGGTCTTTAATAACTAATAACTTGTAGGTGGGACCCCTTGTGACTCCCTTTAGTTTCTTAACAAAAATAAACATAACTATTAAATCAATTAACACATTCCTCCTTGTGGTTCCCATCATGATTCTCATAATTTGAAAATTAAATATCAATGATATTTTAAACCATATCCAAAAATATAATATCCAAAATATCCATAAATAGTATGCTATCCAAAAACTTCAACAATCAACTGTTCTCAACAATCAATAATAAAATAACTCAAAAACCATATTTTCCACTTTGGGAGGCAATTTTCCCTTTGTTGTTGCTGTCTCCCTTTGAATTTTCTGAATTATCCTTAGGTCGTGTGGAGCCTTTAGGCTTGATCTCAATGATAACATGAGAGAAGTCATCTCTCAAGTACATGTAGGATGAAACAGATTTGGATGAATCACTTGAGGGAGAGGAGGGGGCAACAACATATTTTCCTTTATCATGTGTTTGGTGGGATTTAGTTTTGAGTCTCTTGCTTGTGTGGGAAGACGATACAGGTAAGTGTGCAGGGGAAATTTGGACATCTGGGTTAACCAGTGGAGGAGGAGAAGGTAGAGACAAATTGGGCTAGCCACAATATTGGGAGATTGTCGGGTGAATAATCTCTTTCCATCCATCATTCTCAGGAACTTTTGGTTGCAATGAAACATGAGGGGGGATAGGGATACTAGGGACATGTTGGGGTTGGAAGGGAGGCATTTCTGGCCTAGGATGGACTACCTCTTTTCCAGTCCAATTGAAAAATCCATCTTGGAAGAGATGGTTTAACTCTTATGGGTCTACATCAAAATGAATCAAAAATATTGGCCTTCTAGGCCCTCTGTTCCAACTCCCTCTTCCCCTATTATTTCATCCATGGATTCCTCTACGGAAGAAGCTCATCTTGTATGTAGTGTTTATTAGCAACTATCTTCTTAAACAATCCATGCATGACATCTCTTTTAATATGAAATAAAATTTAGCTCAATAATCACATCAGACCCATGCAATCCAATCCATAAAATTCATTTAATACTTGTCAATGAGCAGGGGGTGAATAAGGGTTCTGGGATATCTGAGGGGGTTGTATTGAGTGGAAAAGTGATAAAATTAAAGGGAGTAAGAACATGATTATTTCTCAACAAATCATTAAAAAATAAAATGTGTTACAATAACAAAATCATATCTGTGACCCATCTCTGTGTCATCTTTTAATTGTTGTAATACAAAGTTTCTATTTAATTTTAATTTAATTTTAAGAACAAGGCGTGTAGAGTGAATCTGGGATTTTGAGGGGATTCATAATGTGCGAAAAAGTGAGAGAATGATAGGGAAATTAATGGATATTGTTCATAAAACAAATTAAATAATCAATAATCATAACTCTATATTAAAATCAATCCAAAAAGTACCAACATTCATTGTTTCTCAACTGTATACCAAACTGCTCGTTGCTCCAATAATTAAATTTGCTAGAATCCCTTAATTCATAACAGTCTATGCGATCATAACTCATAACAAAAACACACTTTCCATTCAATAGTCCTTTTTAACAAAGCGTTGATCTTTTCCTCTTTTTTTTTCTTTTAAAAATAATAAAAAAAATGCACAAAAATAAGATCGACATTTATCCCTGATAGTCTATAATGCATCACAATAACAATCAACATTCACTGTTTAAAAATCGGTCCCAATTAAAATATACACAAGTCTCTTTTTAAAACAAGAACGAACTTCAAAGTATGCCTGATTATACACAACCTTCATCATATAAATCACAAAACATTGAAATGAAACAATAGTCAACCAAAATATAAACCCCAAGCCTTATCTTCGTGGGTATAAATTTATTTTAAAACCATTGGTAATATGTAAGATGATCTAATATAATATATGAAGTGAACATAACCAACTACACATAGACATCATTTTTTTTTAAGCTGGCCATGACCCTGATTGGGCCTAGAAAAAACCACACATGTGTCTCCATATGCAATCAAGACCACACTCTAAAAAACACAGTGAGTGAAACCATAATGAAAATAAGACAACTCTCGACTCTATACAAGTCCTTGTTTCCATTTGTATTTGTTCAACCAATCATATAAGGACGAGACAGAGACTCGGCGATAGAGGGTGTTTTTTTTTTTTTAAGACCTTCATAACCATTTCACTGATAACCCAATACTTGACAACCCAGAGGGTTCCCTATGAGAGAAAAGACAATTAGAATCTAAATCGAGCATTGTCAAAAAAAAATGCAGGGAGACAACAAGAGCACATTCATCCTTTAACAATAACACAAAGAGTTGATGGTCTTCTGAGACTTTTATCAACCACAAGAAAAAATACCTTTCGAAAAAGACACAATAGTGAGCCACACAGTCTTACTTATTACTCCAAGTCTTGGACGAGACCAATGATCAACACCTTAGGAGAGAAAAGGAAGGGAGAGTAAAATAACCCAGTGCACATGGTGTATTTAACACTTGCAAAGGAGAGGTGAAGTTTAATTGAACAATGGTAGTTATTAAAATAAAACACATAGATATAACATCTCTATCCAATACTTAAGAGCTGAACAACTTTACAACCACACCAGTGAGGATGCACACATCCTTTTGACGTAACGCTGAGTTACAACTTGTATCAATCCACAACCATACAGGCACGTATTAATGCTAGGGCGACCCAAGACTGGATCTTGGGATACTTTGGTGAAAATATAGTAACAATGGGCCAATGGCCATGAATCAAGGTTTGAAGAAATAACACAACAACTGTTGGCCATTACTCTGCGACTAGGTAAGGGTTACAATCATGACTGTGAGGGAACCAAATAACCGATGGTAATACACAGAATGAAACCCTCCATCATCAATGGAGAGCCATATGTACCACCATTCACTTATTATTCCACAAAGACCCATCATGATACTAAACTGACTGAGCAACCAGTCAATTCACAACTTAAAATACCCAATTCTTTTGCTTGCAATCCAAAACATTTTATGGTCATCAAACATCTACACAGTCAAAATTCTCAAGAACACACAAAATCCAAGCATCATTGAGCCATCATTTTTTCATATAGCAGAGAATCCCTCAGGGATGGAAAGAAAAAGAATCATACCTGCAACAAAATGCTTAAATGGTGAGTTGGACAACCCTTCTTTCTTCCAAGAGCCTGACAATGTGGAGCTTCACAACCAACAGAGAGAAAAATGAAACAATGGAACAATGCTAGGGTGATATCCCATAGGGGGGGTATGGAGTGACATGCAATAAATGCATGTTGCTTCCATCACCTGGCCTATTCAATTCAAAGTATGAGACAACCCAACAAGCATCACATTCACCAATAATTAAACCATGTATTCAATGCCAAACCATTGTGAAATCTGCGATGATATCTTTTGCATAGTGCGCCACCCAATATCATTTACATGTTAACCCTTTCCATAACTCCATTCCATAATACATATTAAAATGATATATGCGCCCCATTTAAATATAATGAAATTTTCATATCCCAATAACCAACAATAGCATAATAGTTAAGACTAACACTAATATCCTTTAACTTTTCCATTCGAACTTGAATATAATCCTTTATCATAGCTCAAACATATAACTTCTTTCCCTTTAGGATTTTTTCATAGGTTTTCTTTCTTGTTTTGATCATCCTACCATTAAAATATCTCTTTCATATATGTGGCTAGGTAATTGATCATAAGGATTAGTGACAAGGTTAAATCATAGCAACTGTAAATAACATGCTCCTCATAACCATAAAAAAAATTTGGATTGCAAAAAGCATTCCACAAAAATGCATCATACACATATTACCATGTCAAAATGAAACCAATATTGCATCATCAACAATGTAGGACTATGTAGGCAACATCAAAACATCAGCAAAAAAATGTGTGATATGTCTATCCTTGCACCTCTAGTCTCCAAGGGGGTCCCACATACTAGTATTATATTATTAGCATATTTAAATAATAGATATTTAGTAATACCTTGCGGGCGGAATTCATCGTTACGATTTTAATCGTCAACAATACCTATATACTTAGTTAGTGGAAAATGATGAACTCGATAGGTCATTTGTGGTGGTTCAAAGTGATATTCTTTGCCCTAGAACTCTATAATATTTATTCAGGGCCTACCTATTAAGAATCATATGGCATCCTAATATCATCCCATTGACATCCCCCTTTGTGCGCTATTAACATATCCTTAGTATCCTCATTTCACCCTTCTATAGTTTTCTTAGCATCCTATTCATGACCTGTTCATGATCCTTAATGATATGACCCCAAGTGGAGAATATAGAGGGTTAAATGTATATGATATGACCCCAAAGGGGACATATGTGGGGTTAATTGTACATGTAATGTGTAAATGTATATGTAATAGGGTTGACCTAATAATGTAATGTGAATTATTATGTAGGAATGTATTTGGGTATTTGGAGGAGGTTCTCCTATTCTTTAAGGAGTTATTGTGTAACTTATCTCTCTTGTATCTATTGGAGTTGTGCTCCATTCTGACATTGGTGTACATGGAGTGTACTTCTAGTTTATTGTGATATTTTAATCAATTGTTTCAAAACACTGGAGCCTTAGGATAGAGCACATTCTTGTTATACCTACCTCTAAACATATTCACAAGTATGAATAGTAAAAATAGTGCATGCACGTTCTAAGAACATGCACACATTTTAGAACATGTTTGTACTCTAGAATGCATGCATGTTCTTTCCATTCATTTTTTTTTGGGAAGGAGTGGAAAATTTAACATATGTGTTTTCTGATTTGGTTGCCCCATATTTAGGTTCAGAATGACAAACCTAGTGGTTTGGGCTACAAATACATCAAAAACTCCATTTTTCTTAAAGGCTCTCAATATCTCTATTTTTCTTGTTATTTTTGTACAGGCTACACAAATATGTCATTGATGAAACTATACACACATATAGAGTCGACTATGCAAATTCCAATTTTTTTTTTTTTAATTAATATTTTTTGCTATTTTTTGTATATTTGTGTCTTGACATATATCATAATATTAAAATACACACATCTTTTAATCTTGTTATATTTTTTTATCACATTAATCAATTTTAGAATAAGTTATACGTTGCCCTAGTGTTGGTGCTGCGCACGATTTTATCTATGACCAAACCACCCATACACCAACCCTTTTAGAATTACCTACTTGCCTAGATGAAGTCTCGCCTAAGGTATCTATTGGGACTACAAGAACTAGGTTTCTGCAGTAGTGAGGGAATGGGAGGTGACTTTTCTATTTATTCTTCCTTCTTAGTTATGTGCATGTAATTATGTCCTTGTTCTCTATTAGCTACTTAGTGATTTCAGATTCATATTATCATTATAATCCAGATTACCACATAATCGAATAATGAAACAATCATGATTATTTTACAATGATTAAACATAATACAAATCTAATCTACTATGCATCTAGACAAAATTCATAAGAAATCACATAAAATACATTTGACATAAGAGTTAATGTGGTTCACCCAACTCTAGGCTACACCCATAATGGTTGGCTTCTTTATTAGGTGTTTGGTAATTGCTTCAGGCTTGTGCATTGTGCTTACAAATATATATCATGGTTATATTTGTCTTCTCCTAGCCTAGATTCACTACAGTGCAAGCCTCTCTCACTCTACATCATCTCTTACATTCATACATTGATTCTCTCCCTTCTCAGCCTATCCTATCAACCTTCTTACTGACAGTCATTCTTGGTAGTTTTGAACAGACTTCGCAATACTTCCCGAGAATAAACACATGGAGGAATCCTTATTTTCCCAACCCATTGCATATTTATAAATACAATCCAGGGCTTGAAACCCTACTCGTTTCATCCAAAAAACCCTATTACAATGCATGACTACTCTAGTTAACTGGCTATTTGGGATGCTTTCTTCTACTTTTGTGCCTGCATGCTATTTTTTAACTTTGACTATTGTTCCTCTCACTTTTGCATGTCCTTCCATATTTGGCATGTCGGGATGCCATCCTTCCTTTTCGCTCTCCTTCTTCTCCTACTTTATTATTCTCTTTTCTTTATTATTCTCTCTACTTTATTCCTTGTTTTTATTCTTCTTACTGTGCACTATACTTCTAGATGCACCTTAACTGCACATTCCCTAGTCTTTCTTCTTCTCCTGTGCACCTCTGCTTTGCACTTTTTATATACTTAGGATTTTACCAAAATTGTGTCCCAAAAATTCCTAACCAACATGACCCCAACACTCACCTATGGCTCATCCTGAGCCACTTAGTTCTGTTTCCTTCTCCTCAATGCCGCAATGAAATTTTTGGAGGCTGCCTTAGCTACCTCCACTACCTTTAGTATTGTTTCCTCTATTTTTGTGATCTCTTTTCCCCCCTGTGCAATCAAGGATGTAAGTTTTTCTTCTACTTCATGCATTGCTTTCTTTACCTTGCACTACGTAGTGGCCAATTCACTAATCACCCTCACTGCTTCTTCCTGCAATGGTCCTAAATTTTTTTGAAGGATCTTCTATTGATCCCTCATTTTCTTCACTTCCACATACTACTACATCTATGCCAAAATTGTTGTCATACATTTTGCTGGTGGAAGTGTAGTGATCCTTTCTAAATATTGTTGGGTTTTTTCTTGTGCTTCTCTTAAGTTGGCCTCCACATCCTTAATTTATGTATCTTCCACTAAGTCTATATAGATATGTGCACTCTCCTCACAGAGTTTTGTGCACTCTTCTTTTATCTTCTTAATGTCTGTGATTTTTTTCATCGCCATTCTCTCCCTGCGTTCTCAGGATTCTGGTGGATTTCCTGGCACACTTCATAATTGTAGGTCTTCTATATGCTATCATAAGACATTGATGACTTAATAGATATTCAATACTTTTTCTTCCTTAGTATCTTCTACTATTATGGAGACTTAAGGAATGGCCTTGTATAATTTCTATAAAACCACTTGAGTTGTTTACACCAAAAATTTGGCTTTTTCTTTTTCCTTGAGGGTTTTCCTTAGCCTTTCCTTGATCTCATTTTTGTCTTTCATTACTTTCTCCACTCATCATCCAACTTATTTCTTCTACTAGATAGGAGCATCATATTTTTGTTGTAGTTGATCTCTTCAGTCCATCATTTTTTTCATCTCTTGGTGTGCTCATCTCCTATGTTCTTAATCTATTGCAATAATCCTTTCTATAAGTCTTGTAATATTTGTATTGGAATCCTCGATACCACTATGGTAAGGTGTCCTAACCTATTCACTTGTTATTTTAATTCGAACATTGTAAATTAAATTTTTTCTATATCAATACGAATTGTTCTATGCACGATTGTTAGTTGGGTTAAGGATAGATGCGCAACCTATGATTCCTTCCCCATAATTATGGACAATACAACCTTGGTCCTTCTCTCTTATTCTAGGGTAGAAGCTGATAAGAGTTGCTGGAGTGCTGCCAAGTGATCTTGCACTCTCTGTTGTTGCTATTATTTCTTCCTAGTTTCTTCCTCCATGATTTCCTCTTTGGCATCCCATACCTGGTAGTTGATCTTGTCGATATTTTGATTGTTTAAAGTATACAATAGGGTTTCTTTATTCACTTTATCCTTCTTGTGTGCCCCTGCTACTAGTTCCTTCCCCTTATCCTTTTTTTTTCTCCTATCATGGGGACTGTCTATTGAAATTATATTGGGGACGAGCCAGGCATATCTCCTACGCCATTATTTTGATTATTACCCTTCTCCTCATTTGGTTCTTCATCACTCTTATCTTACTCTTCTTCCTCTTTTGGTTTCCCTATTTTCTATGCTGGGATTTTCTAGCTATCTTCATAGTCATTCACAATCAAGCATACGTCCTTTATTATCAACCTAAAACTGGCTGGAAACCACTAGCGTGTTGGGTCCTTCTTTGTCTGCACATACATTTGGTGCATTCCTTATTTTAAATGTGCAATATCCTTATACGTTTCCACTATCTCAGATCATATGTGTGTTGTGTGTGCAACTAGATACCTGGTAGTATCAAAGTATACAAATAATGTGACATTATTTTCTTGCTAACTTCTTTTGTTCATTGTATTCTATAAGTTGGCATACCTCCCAACCATATTACCTCTACTATATGTCCCCATGCATTGATAGTAATATGGTTCCTTCCATCTGACCAGCACAATCATAATCAACAACCATGCATAGTGAAATTGTTTACCCTTTTCCTGGTCCTCAATATAATCTTGCAAAAATTAGTTCACCAAAAATGTGGTCTGATTCATTTGAACCCCTTCGATGCATTTTTCTGTAGCTGCATTTACTACAACTGGTACTTCATCCTTCCAACATTTGCGCAACAAATTGTAGGCCAACACATGCATCACAAACTGAGCATTGTTAGCATTGATTTTTTTCACATCTAGTCCCCTTTTCCTCTTGAAAGTATAGAAATTTTCCTTCATAGATTCTGAGAAGGATCTCTCTCCTTCTTTATTGAACAAAAGGGTCAGATCCTCATCATATTTTGGGAGACCTATAATGCACGCAATCAACGTAGTATCAATTGACAATAGGGGGTCAAGCCACAATGTCCCCCCATGGACGTAGTTGAGATGTAACTTCACACAAGAATTAATTTCTAGATTGCATCTAAAGTGTGGGATTTCCAACAGGTTCAGTATTCCCTCCTCCAATCCATTTTCCCATACCAGTGTCTCCAACACTATCTGTAACATGCCCAACATGCAGTTCATGCACAAATATTTTTCCTTGGCCAGCTCCAAGAATTTTTGTTCATCGGTGATATCATGATCCTTGAACTTGAGGCCGACAACCTTTATAAGCATATCTCATTCAATTATTACATTAGGTGGGAGTGGTGTTGTTACCAATGGGTATTTCCCATTTTTTGGTATGTTGATTGGTGGTGCGTTATCCATCCTAGGTGGGATTTAATTTATGTGGAAGCTGGCTTGTGAAGCCAAATCCAAAGCTCCGAGTACTTCCTCGACCTCTGGTGTATATACTAGTCGTTTTGACTATTTTTCACTACTACTAATGGTGCTCCAACATTTTGTAGGGACATTGGTTTTATGTGGCATGTTCATTTACTGGCCCTATGTATGTTCTCTGGTAGTTGTGGTTTGGCTCTGATTCACTCAAATTCTCCCTGGTTTTATTTGGTTCTCTCTCGCTTGCATGCAAAACTTATTTACAATCAGCCACCCTCCACTATTTGTGTGACTTCTTTCCAAATGTACATGTCTCATCCTATCTTAAATAAATTTTCCAATCCACCAACGTGGTTAAGGAATGCTTAAATAAATGCGGCTCTATTACCAAATCTGTCATGTGATTTTTTCTTCATACTGCCACT
Source organism: Picea engelmannii (assembly GCA_009831015.1). Taxonomy (NCBI): domain Eukaryota; kingdom Viridiplantae; phylum Streptophyta; class Pinopsida; order Pinales; family Pinaceae; genus Picea; species Picea engelmannii. The sequence goes on along the minus strand of ML785091.1, from coordinate 787,901 downwards.
TTGTCGATCTCTGGTAGATTTTACCATTTAATATTATACGACATCTTTATGACCTATAATTCCTGCTTCGAGCCATTATTTCTGTGCTTTAATGCTTCCAACGGTCTTGTCATTGCCAAACTACACAACTATTCTTGCTTTTGCATATATTAGCTTCGCAATATTTTTCCTCTGTTCTTTATTTCCTGAATTGGCACAGTTCCATCCTTATCTGTTATTGTCATCCATTCTACGAACATTATTATGCCTTATTACTTCTTCAATATTTTATTTTTATTTTTCCTATATCTAAGTTTAATTTTTTTTTCTTCCTCTTTCTACTTTTTATTTGTTTTTCTGTGTTTTTCCTTCCTACTATAGTACAAATACTATGATAGATGTTATTTTTTGTAGCCCATATCACTGTACAAACTGTCGACCATCTCTATAGAGTTTCAACCAACTTCCATTCACCATTACTCCAAGGTCTTCTCCATTCAGGGTTTCCAGTTGTGAAACACATGTCTCTGTTACGTTCTGAATCACATAGGGTCCTAACCAATGCATTATAAACTTTCCTGGATGTTGAATGACCATTTTATTATATTGTAATACCAAATCTCCCACTCAAAACTTTTTCTATTTTATGTGTCGATCATGCGAAGAATTATCTCTTGCCCTCTGAACTTTCTGATGGAAACCTGTGACAAATCAATCTTTTTAAATCTATACCAACTGTGATATTCTCTCCTCTACTATGTCATAGTCTTAAAGATCAATGATCATTGCAATGCACAATCTAGGTAAAATAAACTCCAATGGAATCACTACTTCTTTCCCACAGACCAACCTAAAAGGTGCCTGACTTGTCAACCTTTTACTTGTAGTCAAGTAAGCCCATAACATTGTATGAATTCTTAAGTCCCAATTGTCTCTTCCTACATTGAATTTTTTTTTCAAAGCATTCTCCAAGATTTTATTGAAATATTCCATTTCTCCATTAGACTGAGGATGATACGGGGTACTCTTCTGATGATGAATTTGGAACTCCTTAGTCAATGCTGCAATTTTTTTATTCAGAAAGTTTGTTCCTTGATCACTGAGTAATATGCACCAACATCCAAATCGTGAGATTACTTTCTCAAGAAAAAATCATGTAGGAGTCTCTGCGGTGTAGTCTATAACTGGTATTTCTTCTGCCCATCTTTTCAAATACTATGTTGTAGTGATTATGTACCTTTCCCCTGATATTATTGCTTTTGGGTTGATTGGCCCCACAAAGTCTATGACCCATTTCTCAAATTCTTGCAAGGTAACTTGTGGATTCAAATTATTTTCATCCCTCCTAGATGGTTGTCCCACTCTTTGACATACATCACATGACTGATATTATTCCTTATCATCTCTATGAAATGAAGGCCACCAAATCCATACATACAAAATATTTTTTGCAGTTCCTCTCCCTACATAATGTCCTCCTACAATCCCATCATGCACTTCTTCAAGTATCATTGCTATTTCATGTTCCAACACACATCATCTTGATATTCCATAGGAACCCAACTTGTATAGATTCCTGACAATCAAATGATATTCTACTGCTTTCACTACCAGTTGTTTCTTTTGTGCAATCATCATGTTTGATGCAACCATACCTATACTCAGAAACTGCATGATGTCCAAGAAGTAATCATCCACCATCTTAACTGCAAATAGTTGTGCATTTGCAAAGCTATAATCTAAATTTCCTGCAAATCCTCCTAATAATATGCACGATAGATGGTCTGGTCCTACATTCAACTTCCGTGGTTTCACTGCAACTTCAAAATCATATTCTTGAAACAATAGTAGCCATATGAATATTCTCCCCCCCAACACTGGCTTGTTCACCAAGTATTTTAATTTGGAATGGTATGTATACATCTTAAAGTGAGACTCCAATAAATAATGTCTAAACTGTTGATTAATTGGGTTGGTTGCCATTGATTTCAACCCTTGAAGAAAGTTCAGTAGCGAATTCCGATAACACAAAGGTTTGGGTAATGGACCCAATTTTCTTTGATGGATAATGGTATGAGTTTTGATATATTTGTAGGAAAGAATATTCTAGATGGATATTACATGTCATGCCATTTCTAGTGGTATGTGGAATGTCACATAAATCCTCACAGTTAGAGAGATATGGCCATGTGAAGTTGGAGAACCCTCATGAGTCATCTAGAAGCCCCAAAAGGTCAAAGTAGTCAAAGTGGTTGCAAAGAAGAAATTATTTAAATAATAAAGTGAAGTGATGATTGTACTATAAGTCAAAATGGATACAAAAGAAATTATTTAAATAATAAATTTAATGGAGAAATTACTAAGTGGACAAGTGGTTAGAAGTGGGTTAGCCCTAAAATAAGGAAAGTGGGTTAAGATGGTTAGAAGGCAATTTAAATAATAAAGTGAAGTGATGAGTGTACTATAAGTCAAAGTGGATACAAAATAAATTATTTAAATAATAAATTTAATGGATAAATTACTAAGTGGACAAGCGGTTAGAAGTGGGTTATCCCTAAAATAAAGAAAGTGGGTTAAGATAGTTAGAAGGTAACCCCTTAAGGAAGCTACATGAAAGTATACATAAGAGGCAAGGGTCTCTCATTTTTAATCACACTTGAGCATATTGAATATCTACAAGTGAATGAGGTAACCAAATTATATATAAGCTGAATTTCAGAGGGAAGATGAAATAAATAAGGATGAAATTCAAGGGAGGATAAATGCTTTTGATGATTCTTTCTAAGGTATGTTATTTACAAGTCATCTCACTATTTTCGTAATAACGTTTTTTCTGGAATTATTCAGACCATGAAATTGAGAGGTCGTTGAGGAAACATATCCAAGTAGTTGTGATAAATTTTTTATCTTGTGGGTCATTGTATTTTTGGAGTTACACTCCGTGGAAAATAGAGTTTGTGGCTAGTCCTAAAACTAGTCTAAAACATGTGTTTCAGGTAAAAACATCATAAATTCTTCATAACAGATCGAAATTAAGAAAGACCATGTTTATCAGTTAGATTAAAGTTTGTAGTATTCTATGTACAATTTTTGTATCCATACAACAAATATTATGTGTGGGGCACACTCTACAAGTTTGCTCTCTAGAAGAAGCCAAAATTCAATAAGATATGAAATTTTTGATGTAACTCATTTTCTGGGAGGTTCCGAGTAGTGAAACCTGGAGGAATTGCATAAAAGACACTGAAGAACATTGTGTACTATTTTTATATCTTTATTCATTATAGGTACATAGTGTTGGATCATGTTGTCATTGATGCCAATGGTTTGATTGATTGATGTCAAGTGATTGATTGATGTCAAAGGATTGATTGATTGATGATTGATGTAATATAATATGTATTTTCCTTGATGAGAATGCATAGATGAAGATGGATCAATGAGTTGTCATTGATATGATGAAGATGGATCAATGAGTTGTCATTGATACATGATGAATATGGATCGTTGTGGTTTCATTGGTATATGATGCATTGTTGGAAAAATGTATAGATGACTCATTATTGTCTTATAATGATTGATAAGGTGCACAAATGGATGAACTCCAAAGTGGTCTCCTTATGGTGAAATCCCTCATGGGAAGACTCTTTTCGGATTGAGTTATCCTAGAAGAATGGTTGGAGGACCCATGCTCTCAGTATTGTCTTATCTTGATTGATAAGGTGCACAAATGGATGAACTCCAAAGTGGTCCCCTTATGGTGAAAGCCCTCATGGGAAGACACTTTGCGGATTGAGTTATCCTAGAATAATGGTTGGAGGACCCATGTGTGTATGTGGAATAACAAGATGAAGATCAAGGAAATTGTTGGTGAAACTATCCTATATGGATAGTGCTTATCATTCCATTTCTGGTGGTATGTGGAATGTCACATAACTCCTAATGGTTTGAGACTTATGGCCTTATGAAGATGAAGGACCTCCACATGAAGGCTTGAAGCCCCCAAGGTCAAAGACGTCAAAGTGACCTAAAAGAAGAAATCATTATTTAAATGATAAAGTAAAGTGACAAAATCAAGGTGGATTATTTAAATAATAAAGAAAAGTGACAAAAACAAGAAATGATAAAGTAAGGTGACAAAATCAAGAAGGAATATTTAAATGATAAAGTATTGGAGAACCTTCCATTTAATTGAAAGTGGTTAACCCTAAAAATAATCAAATAGGTTAAGTGACCTAGAAATGGGTTAAATGACCTAAAAGAAGAAATCATTATTTAAATGATAAAGTAAGGTGACAAAGTCAAGGTGGATTATTTAAATAATAAAGAGAAGTGAAAAAAAATCAAGAAATGATAAAGTAAGATGAGAAAATCAAGAAGGAATATTTAAATGATAAAATATTGGAGAAATTTCTATTTATGGAAAGTGGTTAACCCTAAAATAAGGAAAATAGGTTAAGTGACCTAGAAATGGGTTAAGTGACCTAGAATAAGAAAGTATAAATAAGATAGCAATGGTCTCTTGTAGATCATCCTTTTTGTGGATCAATGGAGATCTTCTTGCGAGAATATCTTTTGGAGTATTGATGGAGAGCTTCTTGAGCATTTTTGGTGTTGAACACTTGAGAATATTGAATATATATAGGTGAATGAGGTAACCAAGGATATCTAATATGAATTTCATAAGGAAGGTGAATAAAAGAGGGCCAGAATTGAAGGGAGGATAAATTCTTTTGATGATGTTTTCTAAGGTATGTTATTTATAGGTCATCTCACCATTTTCACTATAACTTTGTTTCTATAATGATTCAGACTGTGAAACTGATATTCCATTGAGAAAACATACCCAAGTTTTTTTGGTAAAAAAATCATCTTGTGGGTCGTTGTATTTTGGGAGTTACACTCCGTGGAAAATAGGGTTTGTGGCTAGTCTAGAAACTAGTCAAAAACAAGTGTTTCGGGTAAAAACGTCATAAATGATTCATAACATATCCAAATTCAGTGATACCAAATGAGTTGGTTAGTTTACAGGTTGTAGTATTTTGTGTAATAGTTTCAGATCAATTCAACAAATATTTTGAGTGGGCGATTCTCTACAAGGTCGCTCTCTAGAATAAGCCATAATTCAGCAAGGTATGCCATTTTTTCTATGATGCCTTTTTTGAGAGGTTCCAAGTAGTTCGACCTAGAGGAATTGCATAAAAAACACTGTAGAAAATTTTGTATCAGTTTTGGATCTTTATTCATTATAGGTACAAAGTTATGATTATTTCAAGTTGGGGTTGTTGACTAATCCAAAACTAGTCATGGTTGAGACAAGTAGTTGATGAGTTGACACATACATGAGGTGTATAGTTGATGATGTTGGTACATATTGATGAGTCATTGTTGATGAGTATTTGACACATGATTTGTATATACTTGGTAAATGGTTGGATGTGTTGGTTATGTGTTATATTCTTTGCATGTGTGTGTGTGGGCGCGTCAGGTTCGACAATAGGTTTTTGCTATTTTTAGCGGTTTTGTAAATTAATCCCAGAATAAGGGATTAGGATTTTGGTATATACGGAATACCTAAAAAAATTGTATAAATTGTATGGTGAATGGTGAAATTCAATATAATGAAGATAAGAAAGATTTTCCCGGTTGAGGGTTTCCGGTATAAAATCTCTGTGTACTCTGTGTATGAGCCATTGATTAATTTCTATCTTGCTTAAGAATCTATATGCATTTCTTTAATTCAAAGGTTTAAAACTTACATGTGGTATCAGAGCTCATTTTTGGCTTCAGAGGGATGCCTTTGTTGTTGAGGGTTTGGCTCGGTCTTGATAGATCAAGTTTATCTTGGGTCTGTGATAAACCTGGGTTTAGTGGGAGCTTTTGCAGTGGAGATTCAAGTAAATAAAGAGGAATGGAAAGCTCATCTAGAATCGAGATAGAGAAGTTCAACGGTAAAAACTTTTAGCTATGGAAGCTCAATATGGAGGACCTTATTGTAGATAAACAACAATGGATTGTTCTGGATCCTGGTACACAACCTACTGGTACACTGTCTACTAGCACATAGGCTACTGGTAGACAACCTACTAGTCCACAAACTACTAGTACACCAACTACTGGTATGTCGAAGGAAGATTGGGACAAGTTGAACATAACAACAAAGAGTACTATTCGACTCTGCTTGGCAGATTCAGTGTTGTTGAATGTCTTAGGAGAATCTACAGCCAAGGAAATATGGGATAAGTTAGGGAATTTGTATCAATCAAAATCCCTGGTAAAAAAGTTGTTTCTTTGAAAGAAGTTGTATCATCTTAGGATGGAATATGGATATTCTGTGACGGAACATCTAAATGCCTTTAATACTCTGTTAAGTCAACTTGGATTTGTTATTATTACGATTGTAGAAGAAGATAAGTGTATTACTTTGTTATGTTCTTTGCCAGACTCTTGGGATAATTTGGTTGTAGCAATAGGTAGTACCACTCAATCTACATTGAAGTATTAGGATGTAGTTGCATCCTTGTTATCTGAAGAGATGAGGCGAAAAAGCATAGATGGTCACAACACAGATGCTTTATTTGTAAGAGGGCGTACCCAAGACAAAAAGCCTGGTAAGCCTTCAGGATGGAGATCTAAATCTATAAGTAGATCTAAGTCTCCAAGAAAATATTTGAGGAAATGCTAGAAGTGTGGTAAAATAGGGCATTATAAGAAAGATTGCAAGTCTAAGAAGGTTGAAAAACCAAAGGGATTTGATAGTACCTCTTCCACAAGGGCGAAAACCTCCACTGAAGAAGTAGGTGATGTTTACCTAGAATCTACAAGTACACATGCAGACCATGATGTATGGTTGATCGACTCAGGTGCGTCATACCATATGACTCCTCACAGGGAGTGGTTCTCTGAATATGAAAAATATGATGGTGGTGATGTATTCCTAGGAGATGACTCAATAGAAAAAATCTTGGGACGTGGAAGGGTTAAGTTGCTGCTAAACAATGGAAGGATTAGAACTCTCCCTGGGGATCTACACATTCCAAAACTAGCCAAGAGCCTAATATATGTAAGCAAGTTGGGTGATGCAAGAGTGAAAACTGTATTTGAAAACAACACTTGCAAGATGGTACGAGGAGAAATGGTGTTGATGAGGGAATTTCGTTGTGGAACTTTGTACAAGTTGTTGGGAAGCACTTATACTAATGGGTGTAATAGTTCTGTTGTCCTTGAGAAAAAAAATGAAGGAGACAAGACCAATACTGTCCCAGAAAAGAAGACCATGTTGTGGCATCAAAGACTGGGGCATATTGGAGAAAAGGGCCTTCAAACACTACACAGTAAAGGTATGGTTGAAGGTATGTCTAATTGCACTCTGGA
>ML785091.1:706970-772346 GCA_009831015.1 Picea engelmannii | reverse complement strand
AACTATATAAAATCCTTAGAAATTTGAATATTTTTACAAAAATATTGCCAAACATTTATAGTTGGCATATGAAGGATTAGTAAGATTCGTCAAGGTTTCTACATTTTAAAATAAATTTCCATCCTTAAAATCATCCCTAGTTGGGAGGTGCTAGGGAGGATTGTTGTCCTTAGAGGTTCAAGTGGGTTCTTGAACATAGGGAGTTGATGCTTCCATCTAGTAGCAGCCAAAGAAACTAGGGTGGCAAGGTGGTGCAAGGGAGAACAAGTGTTCTATGTTATATATGTTGGAGCCTGTGTGACTGGAAGTTTGTGCTTCCATCCAGTTGGTGCTGGAACATTCAGGGAGTTGTTGCTCCCCTCTAGTTGGTGCTAGAGGAAATAGAGATTTGGTTCTCTCGGCAAGTTGCATCTTGCAAAAAAGAGGTTGTAGCCTCTCAATGAGTTGGAGCTCAGATGTATGGTAATGTACAGAATGTAAAGAATTCTTATCATATAAAGAAGGAGAGGTTTTTACCCTTTATGGGTTTCCTCAAGAAATATCCATCTCTGTGTATTTCATGTGTGTGAATGGTGTTAAATGCTATATTGATTACTTCCCTGCATTATAGTGATCATCATTGAGAATTCTGTAATGAGTTTCAAAATAAGCATAATTGTTTAAGCACAGTAACAACTGATTCACCCCCGCTCTCAGTTGTCCAACAATTGGTATCAAAGCCGACCCCTTTTATCTAAGGGTATATCCTAGAGCCTAAACATGTCAAACCATGAAGGAACTTCAACCAATAAGGCCCCTCTATTCAATGGAACAAACTTTGCCTTTTGGAAAGTTAGAATGAGAACCTACATAATGGCTTTAGGTGCATATGTCTGGGATGTGGTAAATATTGGTTATGTAAAGCTAGTTGTGCTAGCTAATAAGGATGAGAAGATAGAATTCAACTTCAATGCTAAGGCTATGAATGCTATCTTGAGTGGGCTTGCAGAAGAATAATTTATAAAAGTTATGCACCTAGAAACTGCCAAAGAAATGTGGAACAAACTCATTAGCAGTTATGAAGGTAATGAGAAGGTAAAGGATGCCAAGATTCAAACCTACATAGTACAGTTTGAACAATTGAAGATGAAAGAGGATGAAACTTTTGGAAAGTACTTTCTGAGAGTTGAAGAACTGGTAAATGCAATGAAAGCACTTGGTGAAAAATTTGAGGAACCTTCTTTAGTTCAAAAAATTTTGAGATCTCTACCAGATAGGTTCAACCCGAAGGTCTTTGCTATAGAAGAACTTAATGATTTAAAATCCCTGTAGTTTGATCAACTTCTAGGAACGTTGACTGCATATGAAATGAGAATAGTTAAAGATAAACCCACCTCCAGAGAAGCATCATTTAAGGCAGACAAGAATGAGGATTCTGAGCCTTATGAAATTGAAGCAAAATTTGTGAGAAGACTGAAGAAGGGATCAGGAAAATACAAAGGTAAAATTCCTTTAAAATGTTTCAACTATGGTAAGATAGGTCGTTTTTCATGTAAATGTCCTCACAAAATAAAGGATCAAACATATGATAATGAGGAGAAACACAAACACATAAATTTCTTTAAAGAGAATAATTTTAAGAAGAAAAGTCTTTTTGTAAACAATGATGATGATCCTTCAGATGATGAAGACAATGACTCCTCTATTGAATATAAACTAAGTGACTTCATACTTATGGCCAAAGAGGATTATGATAATAAAAGCACAGGAAGTGATGCTAATGAAGAAGAAGATGTGGTTGACCTGGAAGGAGAACTGATCAGTGCACTAGAAGATATTGACAGACTCAGAATTAAGATGAGAAAGAAAAAAAAAATGTTGATATAGTTCAAGAAAGGAAGTAAAGAACCTAATGAAGACTTTTGTGACATCCCCCCAAAATAAATATTTTTATGTGCTGGAAATTTATTTCCGTTTTTGGCAAATTCGAATCTGGAAAATTTTTGCCATTTATGGCAATTCTGAATTTCAAATTTAATAATTGTATTTAATTATTGTGACTGTTGGGCAGAGATCTATTTGGATCCAACTGACTATTTGACTATGACACTTGTATCACAACAAAATAATTATATTAACTACAGGAGGACAAATGGAACAACCATGTTAAAATCAACTGACCATGACTCCATGAGTGGGGAACAAGTTGGAACTGCCTCTAGGCTGATGATTACAAGTGGGAAATAAGAGATTTGGCCACTAGCAGCCCCTAAAAATCAGAGATTAAGAAAAGCTGCGAAAATCCCCAAAGGAGGGAAAAGACCTGGGCAAAAATGGATAAATAACATATGCGAGGAGGCAGGACGCTGCCAAGTATGCTGGAAAAGGATTTCTGAACTCTCTTGCTGTTATGAGCACTGTGGATTGAGTGTGCGGAAATATGAGTTTTGTTGAAACCAAATTGTCTTGCTATTATGAGCACTGTTGAGTGAGTAAGAGGATAACTGTTGGAATTTGAAGGACATTGCCGAGGAGGAGTTTTTCCAAATTTTCCCTCATGGATTCATGGTCAGGCTAGGGGGGTGAATCGAGCAAGTAGATATGGTTGCCTTGTTCTATAGTTGGGAGGAACATGGTTGTTCTCCTTGTCTTCCTGCAAATTGGTTAAGATATGTTAAATTTTCTCCTTCTTTGTTCTGAATGATTTTTCTTTTGTTGCAATGTGTTTGATTGGAACTAAAATGATTTCCATTCTCTGTCTAAATGATTTTATATCTGATGCAATGTATGTGTTAAATTGAAACCAAAACCTAAACACTGAACACGAACCTATGGTAAATCTGATCTCAAGTGATCTCTTTCCGAACGAATGATATAAATTAGCCTTTTTATTCGTTATGATAGTTGAAAGGATTATGCATGGTTGAACTCTGGAAGAAATCCCCGCGAAATTAAATTCATTGTCACTTTTCTTTCTGTATGTTTTGTCTGAGAAAAATCAATGCTGAAGATTGGTATATTTGGGAGTGGAGGTTATGTTGTAAGTTCCGTAATCCAATTGTATGAATATTTCTGGGAACAAAATTTGTAAACTCTATTCATGTTTCCTTTCCTTTTCCGACCTTTCGGAGTTTATCAGTTCAACCTATGTGGAGTCCTTTTGTTCTTGTGAACTCGAAAAACCTAAAGTGGCCCCACAGCTAATCGAATTTCGGGATTCAACGATTTCTGTGGTATGTTGTTCTTGCATCAAGCATTACCAAACGCCGAAACCCGATATTGGATGGGCCCCTTTCCTTTTTCGTAACTTCACGATTCAGCATTTGATGTCGTGTAATGTTTTGCATCGGGGGTTAGTAAACTCGGAAACCCAAAATTGTAGGGACCACACCCTAATCACTTTTTTGCATTTCATATTTTCCTTTTCATTTGTGTTTATGCACCATGTGTTCTGAAATCCTGAAATTATAGGTCCCACCTTTCCTCTTTCCACTTTTCATGATTTTGGAAGTTCTGGTGTGTAAAGGTTGGCGTTTGAAGCCACGAGATTCCGAACCCCAAAATCCCGAAGGGGGTTCCCACCTTTCCTCTTTCTTCTTTTTGTGATTCGGGAGTTTTGGAGTGTAGAGGTTAGTCTTTTGAATTCACGAAAAATCCGAACCCTGAAACCCCGAAATGCGGGTCCCACTCATCCCTTTTCTCATTTCGCAGGTTGTTGTGAGTTGATGTTTGAATATTGGAATTCACGAAGTCTGAAACCCAAAAAAAATCGAAATGCGGGTCCCACTCATTCCTTTTCTCATTTCAGAGGTTTGTATATGCTGTGTTTTGGGCACCTCGAAACACGAAATCCCGAACCCCGAAACCCCGACATGCTATCTTTTTTCAATTCGGGAGTTCTTGGGTGTTGTTTTTTTTTTGTTTTGGCTTTTGAGTAAAAACATGGGGTCCGGAATGGGATGGTCCTCTGACGGGCCCCTCCTCCGACATGGCAAATTCGAGTTGACGAAAATTCGAAGAACGAGATCAACATCTCCTGTTGTTTCTCATCCAACGGTTGTTACCTTCCTAAGCTTGTGAATGATCAGCCTTAACATCAGCGTAAAAATTTATGATCTGATGGTTCACGGGATTTCGATACTTTCTCGATGAATTTCCACCGTCCGTTCCTCTAAAGACATCTGATCATTATCCTCCTGAGTTTTGATAGATCATCCTTAACTTCCGCACAGATCTATGGGATCTAATGATCCACTGGATCTCAGTACTTTTCCCGATAGTTTATCACCGTTCGTTCTTCTAAAGATATCTGGCGAGGAGGATTTGGCGTTTTCCATTGGATCTCGACCCCTGCGAGACGATTTTTCTCTCCGTATTTCTCTTAACACTTCAGGGTGACATCCTTTTCTCTCTCTAAACAACAGAGGCTCCTTCGAGCTAAGTTCGTATCGCCCTCTTACTCTGAGTATGCTGGAAGGGTGCAGGGAATAAGGGAAGGAACGAAAATCATGGAGGGATTTATTTTTTTTGTTTTTACCCATAGAAGCATTCTGCTCGAAGTAGATTAGATGGGTGTAATAATACCCTTACAGTCAGAATTGAATCATTCTTGTTTTTTTTTACAATCTAAGCTCAAAACGAAATTGATTTATGCCATGGGAATAATTTTTTTTTTTTTAATGGTGGTTTTTGAGGTACATTACAACTTTGCCTTGCTAAAAGTGGAATTAGAAGAGGCAAAGAAAATCAAACACATTCTAAAAAAACAATTATCATAAAAGAAGGCAAGATGTGAAGCTCTGGAGGAAGAAGTAGTGAAAACAAGGAAAGAATTGGAGAAGTTTCAAGCCTTGTATCATCATAATCTGTCAAGTATCAAAGCCTCAGAAGGATTGGCCACCATTCTTAGTCAGCAAAGGAACCCAAAGCTAAAAACAGGTCTGGGTTATGAAGAGGGATCAAGCATTGGTCAGACAAGTAACACTGACTCCATCAAGCTTGTCAAATCTACAACCAAGGACAACAACAAACCTTCAGAAACAAAGGAAGACAATCAGCTACCCAGGAGGAGTAAAGAAAAAGGTGCCAGGACTGAATCTGTAGAACAAATAAATAGTGCACCCTCTGCTCAAGGAAATCATTAGCATGGAATAAATTGACCTAATCAAATAAGACAACCATTTTCTAGGTACACAATTTTTTTCTATGGATATTGTTTCTAATGTTCTAACTTTGGCCACAAAGCTGTAAATTGTTCCTTAAAATTTAGACATGAGCAATCAAGACACCCAAGGAATAAATATCTTCCACAATAGAGAATGAAACAACCAATGAGTATACAACGTTACAACAATCACTTTGACCTATTAAACAATGAGCTTGAATGTTATAACTATCATAACTTCGGTCACAAAGCCGCAAACTGCCACCTGAAGAATTTCAAAGTAGATCCAAGGATAAAGCTCTTAGCTAGAAAGGCCAACACTTAGAAAAGGAAATATAGTGGAAATTGTGGTCTAGTACTTTCAACTCAACAATAAAAGGACTACTGGAATATAAAGAATGGATGTTCCAAGCACATGATTGGAGACAAGGATAAGCTTATGTCTATAAGAAAAATCAAAACAGGAATTGTGATCCTTGAAAATGATGAACTAGGTAAAATCAAGGATAGTGGGATGGTGAGTTTGGGTAATGAAAGAGGAGATGCCCAGTATGTTATGCCTATAGATGGTTTGAAGCATAATTTTCTCAATGTAATTCAAACATGTGACAGAGGATGTAAAGAGGTGTTCAATTCCACAGACTGCAAGATAAAGTCTGTAATCTCAGGACAAGGGGTGGCTAAAATCATAAGGACAGACAGTAAGGTTGATATTGAATCCTCCCTTGCATATAAAGAATAAGATCAAGATACAATAAAATAATGTTCATTTATCATTTATCCCATGGAAGAAGTAGAAGAATAATCATGCCATAAGATGAAAGAAAAAATTTTGAAGGTTGAGAAGTCAAACATCCAAAGAAAGTTCTTGAATAGCTCCATGACCCTGGATAAGCTCTTGGATAATCAGAGATCACCAAATGAAAAATATAGCATTGGATACAACAAGGAAGAAAACAATACTCATAAGAAACCTGATATAGGTCCTTCATTTGTGAAAAAGAAAAGCATGTATGAGAGTGGTTGTAGCAATTTTCCCTTGTGATTGAATATGGTCATAAAATCCTTGGATTGTAGGAATCATGGAAGAAAAATGAAATTGCAATAATAAAGATCGGTGAGAATCAATGGGGATATCCAAGGGTGTTTTTTTTTTTTTTAAAGTACAAGAAATAATTGTGCAATGTTCAAGTAGGACAACGACATTCGCAACAACAACATTCTGATGTACAAAAATAGATACATGACATCCTGTAGAGATAATAAGAGGAAAGAGCTTGTTAGGGAAAGATAACCTTTTAGGAACAAATAAGGAGAACAGTCAGAAGCAGAGAGAGAGAATAATGGTAGGGGGATTCATCTAGTTATGACAAGAAAAGGTTATTGAAGGAGTCCCAGTAAGAGAGGTGAGCAATACTAAGTATTCTACAGAGGATACATCAGAAGCTAAAGAAGAACAGGTCCAAGAATCAGAAGGAGAAGACTCTGGTTGAGATACAAATATTCTGCAGGACTCAAATAAGAGAGTCCATCCTGTCAGGGGGAGTCTGTGTTGGTTGAATATCTGATACCTCCTAAACATACTGCAATAGCTCAAGGGGAGCATTTTTTCTTTGACATTGATGTCAAAGGGGTGTTGAAATTACTGATACAACTGAGAGGGGGGGGGGTGAATCAGTTGTATTTGAGCTTAAACAATATTAAGTCTATTAAAACATTCTTAAACTTTCTTCAAGTGATCATCAACATTATACAGCATATGGACAGTAAAAGTAAAATGCATCAATCACACATAAGGTATACACAGAGATAGATTTTCACGAGGAAACCCATAAAGGGAGAAAACGTCTTCTTCTTCAAAATAATAGGTAGTCTTTTAAGTTCTATACATCATATTTAATTGAGCACCAACTCAATGTGAGGCTGCTACCTCTGTTTTACAAGCTTCAACTTGCTTGAGAGCAACAACTCTCTGGTTTCTCTAGCACCCACTAGAAGGAAGCACCAACTCCCTGAATATTCCAGCACCAACTGGATGGAAGCACCAACTTCCTGAATGTTCCAACACCAACTAGATGGAAGCACCAACTTCCAGTTACATAGGCTCCAACCTGTATAACAGAGAACACTTATTCTCCCTAGCACCACCCTGCCACCCTAGTTTCTTTGGCTGCAACCAGATGGAAGCTAAAACTTCCTGTGTTCAAGCTCCCACTTGAACCTCTGAGGACAACAGTCCTCCCAAGCACCTCCCAACCTCCCTAAAATATTAATGGCTAAATAAACATTCAACTTTACAGATAAATCAGTTCTTACCAATCTTCCTTTGTTCTGTAAATCTGGTCTTCTTGCACACTGTTCTGCTGCTTTTCTCTTCCTCTGCCTATTCAGCAGGTATGCTCTGCATCAACTCGTGCTCTCATTCTTTTCTTCTTCAATTCATTCTATTATTTTGCTTTGCATTTCATCTCATGCTTCACATCTCCAAAATCTCCTTCTGCGCCTCCTCTTCTTATCTACTCTTCCAGTTTCATTCTTTTTCGCTTGCAGAAAAACCAACCCAACACAGTTTGTTTCATCTTCTTTTTATACACACGAACATGACGGTTCAACTTCCCAACTCCTTAGGCAAAAAGATGACAACTGTCTAAGCAACTGAAAGGCCAACTGAAACGTTAACTAATTTGAAATCATGAGTCCATTTTTCTAACAGAATCCCAACTCAGTAGTTAACTATGAGAGAGAACAATAACCCTCCGATCAATACTTGATCCAATGGTTCAGATCCAATCGGGATTTCACACATCGCAATTTAGACATTCTTGGCGTTCATATTTTTTTTTACTTACAAATCCTGATCCTTGAAACTCTGTGAAGAAGTCAGATCAACGGTCCGGATCATTTCTTGATCTGACGGTTCAGATTCAATCGCGATTTCGCATATCACGAAATCAGCATTATGTTCTTTGCCTTTCAAATTCGCGATCCCCGATACTCCGTGAAGAAGTCAGATCAATGGTCCAGATCATTTCTTGATCTGATGGTTCAGATTCAATCATGATTTCACATATCGCGAAATCGGCATTATGTTCTTTGCCTTTCAAAGTCCCGATTCACGAAACTCCGATAAGGAGTTAAATCAACGATCCAGATTTGATCTCTATTCAGCGGCTGCGATTAAATCGCGAATTCGCATATCGCGATTTCGGGGTTCTTGATGTCAAGTGTTCTTGTCACTTCAAAGTCCCGATCCCCGATACTCCATGAAGAAAATCAATGGTCCAGATCTCATTCTCGGTTCAATGGTTGCGATTGAATTGCGATATCGCATATCATGAAATCGAGATTCTTGATGTCAAGTGTTCTTGTCACTTCAAAGTCTCGATTCATGAAACTCCGATAAGGAGTTAAACCAATGGTCCATATCACTTCTTATCTTAACGGCTGCGATTAAATTGTGAAATCGCATATCGCGATTTCGGGGTTCTTGTTGTCAAGTGATTTTGACATTTCAAAGTCCCGATCCCCGATATTCTGACAGTGACTGGAATTAACGGTCCAGATCAAAGTTTGATCTGACAGCTCAGATTTCATCGTGAATTTTCATATTGTGATTACACCCGCTTCTCCTTTCAGTTTAAAGACCGTGTAGGTTCTCTTTGATCCAATGGTGGTCAGACCCTATGCTCGGATCTGATGGCTAAGATTTGTCTCCCTCTTCAACGATAAGATATTCTTCTTCAACCTTTCGCTCATTCACTGCCTTCGATCATTCACTGTTTTCGATCATTCACCTCTATGAACTTGTCTTCTGTTTGCCTGTCATCTTCACTGTTGCCTCTGAACTTGTCTTCTGTTTGCCTGTCATCTTCACTGTTGCCATCAATGACAAGCATTCGCTGTCTGTTAACTGAATTTGCCAACAAGGGGGATAAAAGGAGTGGTCTGAACCAGATGCTATAGTTGGATGTCCAAACATATTAGCATAGTCGTTCAGGGTTTCCATCAATTCAAAAGGGGGAGATTGTTGGCATGTTTACAAGTAAAGTGTGCTTGTCATTGATAGCAAGATCTGAGTGTGCATCGATGGCAAAACAGGAACAATGTAAGCTCAGGAGGATTAGCACAGAGTCACATGTAGTGCGTAGGTGTGTGGCAGGGCCGAGGTTAACTCATTTTCCAAAGCTCAAGAGAGATAACATACTTAGGATCTTAGACGAATAAAAGGTCGAGGCCTTTTGACACTTAGAAATTCTTCCAAGTCAGGAGGATGCATAAGCTCGGGAGGAGAAGCGACAGTGGTAATTGGATTCCATTCAGAATTCCCAATGACCATCAGATATGAATTCAGATAGGATGAGAATGCAGATGGAGGATAGATATCAGGTGTTATATCTAAGCATATGGTCTAACCATCATTGGATCTAGGAGAACCTGCACGTTATTTAAAGTGCAAGGTGAAGCGGGCTTACAAAATCTCGAAAGAAGGAGGATCGTCCATCTTCGGGCAAGACACATGGTCACAAATCAAAATTTCACTGACTGAAAGGTCAAAGGAAGGAAGTGCTATGTCATTCCAACTCGCAATATGCAAATTTGTGAAAAGATCTGAGCCATTGGATCGAGGAGGAATCTAGAACGTTGATCCAAGAAGGACACATGGTGAAATCATGATAATATCTGGACCGTTGTTTCCATAGGACACATTGTGAAAGATCATCGTTTCACTGACTGGAAAGTCCAAGGCACGAGGTGATCTATCATTCCAACTCCCAATATAAAAATTTGTGAAAATATCAGTGCCATCGGATCAAGGATAAATCTGGACTGTCGAACCAAAAAGGACATGTGGAGAAATCACGATAATATCTGGACCATTGGTTCCATAGGACATGTGGTGAAAGATAGTAATTTCTCTAACTGGAAAGTCAAAGGCACGAAGTGCTCTAACCTTCCAACTCGCGATATGAAAAATCACGATATGATATGAGTCATTGGATCAAGGACAAATCTGGGTCGTCAGATCCAGGAGGTAGTTCATGACAGACCACGTCAAAAAGGACAGGTGGAAGTCTACATCAACAAGGACACATGGTGCAATCATACAAGGACAAGTGTCAAGTTTACTCGACATCTCAGGCCACTGGAAATCACAATTCTGAGTGACACGTGGCAGCCACTCAACTTATGACATGTCATTGAGTGACGCAATAATGACATCACTCTCAGAATTTAGTTTCAGGATTTTTAGCATCAATAGGGTTAGGGTTCAAGGTTGCCATCAATGCCAAAAGGGGAGATTGTTGGCATGTTTATAGGAAGAGTCTACTTGTCATTGATGGAAATATCAAAGTGTGCATCAATGGAAAAACAAGATCAACGTAAGCTCAGGAGGATTAGCGCAGAGTTCCACGCAGTGCGTAGGTGTGTGCTAGGGCCGAGGTTAACTCATTTTCCAAAGCTCAAGAGAGACAGCATACTCAATATCTTAGATGGATCAAAGTTTGAGGCCTTTTGACACTTATAAATTATTCAAAGTCAGAAGGATGCGTAAGCTCGGGAGGAGAAGCGACAATGATCATTGGATTCCATTCAGAATTCCCGATGACTGTTAGATCTGAATTCAGATAAGACAAGGGTGCGGATGGAGGACATATCTCGGGCATTATATCCGAGTGTAGGGTCCGAATGTCATTGAATCCATGAGAACCTACACTTTCTTTAAAGTGCAAGGTGAAGCGGGCTTACAAAATCCCGAAAGAAGGAGGATTGTCCATCTTCAGGCAGGACACGTGGTCACAGATCAACATTTCACTGACAAAAAGGTCAAAGGAAGGAAGTGCTCTGTCATTCCAAATCATGATATGCAAAGTTGTGAAAATACATAAGTTGTCAGATTGAGGAGAAATATGGATCGTCGATCCAAGAAGGACACATGGCGAAATCATGAAAATATCTAGACCGTTGGTTCCATAGGAAACGTTGCAAAATATTGTCATTTCGATGACTGGAAAGTCAAAGGCACGAGATGCTATATCATTCCAACTCACGATATGTGAAGTTGCGAAAAGATCTAAGCCATCGGATCTAGAATAAATATGGATCGTTGATCCAAGAAAGACACATGGTGAAATTGTGATAATATCTAGACCGTTGGTTCCATAGGACACGTGGTGAAAGATAATCGTTTCACTGACTGGAAAGTCAAAGGCATGAAGTGCTCTAACCTTCCAGACACGATATTCGAAATCACAATATGATATGAGCCATTATATCAAGGATGAATCTGGGTTGTCAGATCCAAGAGGTAGTTCATGATAGACCACATCAGAAAGGATAAGTGGGAGTCTACGTTAGGAAGGGCATGTGGTGCAATCATACAAGGACAAGTGTCAAGTTTACTCGGCATCTCAGGCCACTGGAAATCACAATTTTGAGTGACACGTGGAAGCCACTAGGCTTATGACATGTCATTGAGTGATGCAAGAATGACGTCACTCTAGGAGTTAAGTTTCGAGAGTTTTAGCATCAATACTCCCCCAAAGTCCTGAAAGATGAAGTTCCAGGATGGAGGATAGATTTCTGATCACCATGGATCAAGGACCATTGATTTGATGAGTGAAGCACTCAAATGACTAGCATGTGGTCATATCTCGTGGTCACATCGTCGAGAGCTGGAGAGAAGAGCTAGAGCTTCCAAGCTCCATTTCAGAGATCATGACTTGGAGAGTCGAGATGCCTCATCTCCAGATTCCTGAATTGTGAATTGCGAAAGTGCCTTATGGATAAGCGCTTGGTCATATCTCGTTGTCACATCATTGAGAGATGGAGAACAAAGCTAGAGCTTCCAAGCTCGTTTTTGGAGATCGCAACTTGGAGATTCGAGATGCCTCATCCGCATATCCCAGAAACGCGAGTCCCAAAAGCGCCTTATGAATAGGCATTTGGTCACCTGAAAGGAAGGGGATTAGGTAGAATAGATAGAACCCACTTTGAAGTTTTCTTCAAGAAGAGAGAAGGCGCCAAAATGCATGAA
The DNA here is from genome assembly GCA_009831015.1 of Picea engelmannii. Classification (NCBI taxonomy): domain Eukaryota; kingdom Viridiplantae; phylum Streptophyta; class Pinopsida; order Pinales; family Pinaceae; genus Picea; species Picea engelmannii. The sequence goes on along the minus strand of ML785091.1, from coordinate 760,167 downwards.
CACGTGGACTTTCTCTTAGTAACTACGAGAACGAAGTGATTGCTTCTTCCATAGAATTTGAGGAGTTGTACGGTGGATGTCAGAGGGGCCGAAGAGCCTCAGTGTAACTATTAGAAACCACTGATGGTTTTTGTAAGAGGGCTCGAAGAGACTTCAAGGTGATTTCCAGAGGAGCTGAGGAGTCTGAAGGAATTTTCCAGTGGAATGAAGACTGATCACACAGATGATTGGCAGATGCAAGAGAGGACGAAGAGTCTGGATTTCCAAAGAAGCTAAAGAATCTCAACATAATGCCCAGTGATGATGAACGCATGGGGGTAACTACTAGAGAAGATGAAGAGTTTCCATGATGATCACTAGAGGACTCGACATGAGGAGCACATGCAGAACAAGGAAATGGGTGTTGATGCTCGATGGAGCGAAAATGTGGAAAAGTGGAGTGGCAGTGAATATCCTGATGTGAAGAATAGTGGCACGGGGAAGATGATGCAGGAGCATTGTGCAAACAGTATGCACAAGGTGCACAGAGACTATAAAAAGGTAGAACAAAGAAGAGATGCGGGTGGTTGCTGAGAATGATTCATCCTTGAAGAAGGATCAGGATGCAGGAGCTGAAATGCACAGAAGAGGAATGGTGCATAGAAGGGACATGGCGCATAGAGCATAAAAGGTGGAAGAAAAAAAATCACGAAGGATGATGTGCAGGAAATGAACAATAGAAGAAGAATATGAAACAGAGCCATGCATGCTGAGATAGAGAAGAAGAACAAAAAGCCGAGAAAGGAGACTGAACATAAAAGCATGGAAGAACAATGATAAGTCGGGTAAGCACATGACATCTATGGATTCACTATAAGAATTTCAAAGAAACCAAAGTTTTATATAATCAGGGTGGTTGGGAGGTTCTAGGGAGGACTGTTGTCCTCATAGGTTCAAGTGGGTGCTTGAACATAGGGAGTTGAAGCTTCCATCTAGTAGTATCCAGAGAAACCAGGGTGGCAGGGTGGTGCAAGGGAGAACAAGTGTTCTCTGTTATACAGGTTGGTTCTGTGTGATTGGAAGTTGGTGCTGGAACATTCAGGGAGTTGGTGCTCCCCTCTAGTTGGTGCTAGAGAAAACAGAGAGTTGGTGCTCTCAGCAAGTTGCAGCTTGCAAAATAGAGGTTGTATCCTCTCAATGAGTTGGATCTCAGATGTATGATAATGTACAGAATGTACAGAATACTTATCATATAAAGAAGGAGAGGTTTTTACCCTTTATGGGTTTCCTCAGGAAATATCTGTCTCTGTCTATTTCATGTGTGTGAATGGTGTTGAATGTTCTATTGATTACTTCCCTACATTATAGTGATAATCATTGAGAGTTATGTAATGAGTTTCAAAATAAGAAAAATTGTTTAAGCACAGTAACAACTGATTCACCCCCCCTCTCAGTTGTCCAACAAAAGTCACGAAGTCTCAAATAATGAAGAAATAAGAAGAGGTTGAGAAGCTTGAAGAATAAGTTGTCACATTGAGAAGCAAATCATCAAGCTCAAAAAGAACGTTGAAGAGACAGAAACATCCACATTAGTTATAGAGAATGAAGAGAAGCACTCTAAGCTGCTAGAAAATAAGAATGAATAAAATAGAAATAGTTATGCTGAAGTACTCAAAGGAAGGAATCATGGACAACGAGAATCTAAGAAAACTATTGATGAAGATACATCTTCAAGGAGACCATCCATGTTCAAGACACAAAGAAGCTTCAATCATGATCATGATCAGTCAAGGCATAAATTCAAAAGGACTACACCACAAAGAAGATCATTCACTCCCAAGTATGTAAATTTATTTTATGGTAATTGTTTTTATTGTACTAATTTTGAACATAAGGTTGCAGATTGTAGAGATTATAAAAGAAATGTTCAAGAAAGAAGTGCCTATGTGGCCCCATGTAACATTGAATGTTACAAATGTCATAACTATGGACACATAGCTAGTGATTTTAGAAGCATGATCGATACTTCCATGAAAGAGAACACTGATATTAGATATAAGAAAGTATGGATAAGAAAACACAAAGAATAGGTGAACAAAGACCAGGTCTCAGAGATTGCAAGATTGGCAATAAAACGAGATGAAGAAAATTCTACAGAGAAAGATGCCAGATACAAAAAGGTTTGGAAAATAATTGAAAGAAAAGAAGGAAAAATAAATAAGGAATAGGTTCAAGAGATTGTACTTTCAGGAATTGTAGTGAAAGATGAATCCACAAACATAAAGAAATAAGTCAGAGCTCAGAGAGATGATGAATCTACGAATGAAAATGATGATGAATAAACATCAGAGAAAGAATTTGTCTAAGCCATCTAACTTAGAGACTCCTAGGTAATATGAATATTAGAAAGGACGAGTCTATGCGATAGTTGTGACATACCAAAGAACCATCCTTCGAGAAACTTATAGAGTTTGAGTAGACAGAACAGAGTAGTCAGTTAGCAGAAGTATAATTTGATAAATTAATAGTTGTAGTAGTGGAGACCTCATGATAGTATAGTGATACATGGGTTAACATTATGGAAAGTTGTGCAGTAGAGTCTTGGACAGTATGAACATAGATGGATTTGTAAGAACACTTAGCAGGTTTGGACATATATATGACAGTGGATGAGAGCATCGATTCATAGATTGGTTTAGAGAGTGGTTCAAAGACAAAGGAACATTATCATAATGGATGATAATTACACAGGAAATGGATCGAACAATGCTAATAGATTCCAAATTGACAGATATGTTTTGGACACATGTAGTGCATACAACAATTCACATTCAAAATAGAGTAATTCTTAGAAAAGGAAGTGTAGACAACAACTTCTACATCAAGGTAACTCAAGTTGGTATTTTATTAATTGAAGTTTATGTTGATGATATTATTTTTGGAAGTATTGATGAGAGGTTAAGCCAAAAATTTGCAAAGGATATGCAGAATGAATTTGAAATGTCATTACTCGAAAAACTATCCTTCTTTATGGGTCCTCAGATACGTCAAAGAAATTGATAAATTTTTATTTCTCAAACTAAGCATATCAGAGAAATGATAAAGAGGTTTGGAATGGAAGATTGCAAACCAGTTACCACTCCTATGCAAACCAGTTGCAAGTTGAGAAAAAATGATGATTCAAAGTCTACAGAACAAAGGTAATACATGTCAATGATTGGTAGCTTACTATATGTGACAACATCTATGTTGCGCCTCTTTCGTCACCTTAGTGAGAAAAATAGAGGTTCTTGCAAGCTTAGTTGGGTTTGCTAAGCAGGACAGCTGCAAGGAAAAGGGTTAGAAAATGAAATATAAAACAACAACTAAGAATTAAACTAAGAAATAAAACAACAACTAAATTAATAAACATAGGGACATAAGGACAAAAGAAATAATGAGACCCATGTCACCAATGATAAGGCTGATATTAGTGAAAAAGAAAACCGAGAAGCAAGAGGACTATGAGTCCCTTCTTCCTCCAAGGGAGGGCTCTTGGACCCCCACAAATAAGCTCTTCTTACAACTTTGAAAATGAAAATGAAAATGGTGAAATAATTCTTTGCTAATCCACTCAAGGGGTGAGATGGATTTCTCAATGCAATGATGCAAGTATACTCTTGGCAAGGATAGAAGATTCCTCAAAAGAATAATGGCAACATAACTTTGCTATGAATTCCTTGAAAAATGAAGTGTATCCATGGCCTTCATATAACATTCATTTGAGGTATTGTCCAACTAGTTTGTAGTATGTAAAGAGGCTAATTAGGGCATTTCTAGGTCTTTGACCAGCCACCTAGTCGAATCCAGTCCAGATTTGAGTGTCAAATCAACTTGGAAGCTGAACTAGAAGTGGGTGGGAGCTTGACCACTCTCATAAATGTGTCGTTTCTCAGGTGCGTGGATTTTTGCGACAACAGTTGTGCATCGTGCACATGTGCACAATTTTTGCGTTCCTATTTTGCGCATGTGTGTGCGTGCCAAGTGTCTTTATAGCGCCCTTTAATTTTTGCACTAGTTGTATAGTTTTGACCTTTTGTGAATGCTTTTGTGTTAATTCGGGTCCATGGATGACCTCATAACTATTTGATGATACTGAATTCTTGTAACCATTTGCGGACGAAATTTCAGTGATAATAGATGCCCCCTGATGGATGAAGTTAGGGGCATACGTATAGCCAAAATCCATCAATGTTTCTTCTACTGAGAGTGTAATTGTAAGAGAGAGTGATAGTGGGATTGTCCAGAGCTATCCGTTGAAGGGAAAAAGGAACCTGTACAACCCGCCCTTCCATAAGGTGTGCAAAAATAAAATGTGTACAAACGAGGCGAGCATGCCCCATGCTCGTGTCATGTAACTCAAAAAAGAGGAATGAAGTGTTGATGTAGACAACTGCAGCACCCCCAGGGGCGGTCGCGATAAAGGCAGAAGACAATTCTGCAGAGGAACTTACTCTGAATAGTAGGCAGCGATATCTGTGAGAAGCATCATGGATTCTATAGGCATTGATAGCCCAACCAGGTTCAAAGGTCTTCAGAAAATATGAGAAATAACTGCAATAGTCGCAAAGTAAGACCCTCCGTAACATGAGAAAGTGTTGACGTTGAATGTTATAGGGGTCAATGAAAGTAGGGAGAAATTGTGGTTCTCCCTATGCCATCCAAGATCTCTCATTGGATAGGTAATGAGAATCAAGATACTATCGCCCTTCTGGAAAACTATGCTGATGTCGACAAAAAAAGGGCGACGCAACTCCCAGAAGCAAAGGGCTTCGTGAAATATACTAGATGAGCTTAGGAATTTGGAAGAGGTACATGGTCGAATTCAAGATGTATGGAGACTCAAGACTTCCCTTGGTTGGGGGTATATGCGAAGTAGAAGTGGCTGCAACCGTTCAACTAAGTCGAGTGTCAGGGGGACAACAAGACGTGAGATAAGTTGTGCCAGAGGCGAGACAAAGTGAATAAACTCAGAGGGCGGAGGTAAGTGGCATGTGGGATACTCAGAGGATATGGACGATGTTAATAAGGGTAGATGATAAAGATTAACCCAACCAAGGGTGACATGGGTTGCATTTGCCAAAAAGGGAAGAAGGTCGCCAAAGGTGACGAAAAAAAGGTAATGTAAATGCTGGAAACAAAGGTGTTTGTACAATAAATAAATAATACTTTGGGATAAGTTTGCAAATATAGAAATGGGTGCCCCAATGTAACATGGTTGGCCCAGGTAGGGAACAATTTTCTCGGAGTACTGGTGGAGGGTGGGGGGCCCCATGGGTGGGTTTCTGTATGAGGTAGGTGAAATGAAGGGAAATTTGCAGATGGGCAAACTGATTGTGGAGGAATTGGAGGGTTCATGATACTGTGGAGGTGCAGTCAAAAATAGAACCTTGAAGAGATAATTTGGGAGTCCGGTGGGAAAGCTAGCAAAATGAGGAGAATGAGTATGTGGTTGATTCGCGACATGATGTAAGACTATTAGGACTCCCATCCCTAAAGGTTTGAAAAACAACATGAGTGTTAATGTGCAAAAGGGTGCTATGAATGGGACAACTCATGTGGGTAAGAGTGCTACTGAGTGACAGTACCGAAGATGAAAATGGAGGTGTTAGTACTACAGAGCCGGAGATGGGGATCCTTAAGGCAAATGTCAGAGGGTGTAATTAGATATGCAAGTGAGATTCAGAGGGAATGAATACATGCCAGTGCTGAGTATGTACTTAAAGGGGTTGCATTGATGTATGATGACCAAGTACCTGCACACCTGAAAACAAAATACCCGACGTGAACAATATCTAAAGAGAATCGAACAGACTAGCATTTATTTGATAATTTTGAATATGCGCATGCATACCTGGTCTGGGTATGAAAAAAAAAATGGCGTCCCAGGGGCTCAGGATGAAAAGAGGCCCGATGACTGTCATGATGTAGATGACGGGATGTTGATCCCGTGGTTGAAGACAAATCGAGAAATGGACACTAGGAGCTCCCGGAATGGTGAGTGTAAGTTTGGAAAAAAGGCCTATATATAGTTGTAGGGCCTACATTGCCACCTCATTTGTACTCGCTGCTATAGTGACTGGACGAGAAGTATTCAAAGGAGATTTGGAGATTCTGGGAGAACGAGGCATCCGATTGACGACCAACGAGCTTCGGGTTAGTAGTCTGATCATCCTGCATAGAAGTAGGGTTTCCATTTTTGGGTAGGGGTTGTATGGAGGGTTGTACAAATAGTTTTATGGGTGTGGGCCCCACATGCACGGGCGATATCGAAGTATACACGCACAAGTTTTCACTTGCCCACTAGATAGGCGTGCATGGGGGTTCCTGTAAGGAGGACAAGGGTGCAAACTATGTGCGCACATGTTGGCTGCACAGCCACATAGGTGTGCGTGGCTGTGTATTTGGACAGGTGCGCTTTAATGCGCACCTGTGTTCATGACAGGGGTGCATGAAGGTGCCCTTGTATGTTGAGTAGGCACACACTTGTGCACGCCTGAAGGAAGGACAGGTGCACCTGAGTGCGCGCCTATGGAGTGGACAGGTGCACATACGTGCGTGCCTGTGGAGTGAACAAGCGCGCATGTGTGTGCGCCTGTGGGTTAAAGAGCCTTGGAGGTAAGGTTGAAGGGTGTAAAACTTATCTTTTTGATGTTGTTTATGGTCCATTTGGCTAACCTAGGACTGTTTTATGTGGTTGCAGGCGATCATTGTGCATGATGCCAGTTGGGTGGCGAGAGCAGGATTGGTCCCAGCTGAGAGATGTCGTGGCTATTGAGGAGCTGGGGGTACGTGCGAATTTGGTAGCCTGTGGGTTGTTGAAGTCCTTTGAGTGCCCGTTGATATGGGCACAGGAGTATCTCCTACAGTTCCTTATATAGATGTGGAGTCCGGACCTACATTGTTTCATAGTGCGGGGAGAGTAGATTTCCTTCACTGTGGTGGAGGACATATATTTTTTTCACTGGGCTCCCGTTTCAAAGAACGCCCGTCGGGCTGGTTCTACCTAGGGATGTGGCGCTAGTGACAGTGGGCCAGATGTTCTGTTCAGGGGCAAACATTATGTCGGGTACTGTCGTGAGCATTGGGCCGATGGATGTTATAGCGCATCGCTATATAGCAACGATGATTGTGAGAGTGTATGGGTATCTTGCGACGCAGCAGATCAGTGGTGGTCAACTATGTGTGATGGAGAGGGTACTGGCCAGTGAGTACTTTGCCTAGGGGATTATGCTGGATGCCAAGATGGTAGGGTAGCTAGACCACTATCAGTCCATGGATACAGGAGAGTTTGACTTTGGGTCCATCCTAGTGGCTTGTTTTTTGGAGAGGGTGCCTATGTTGCGCCCTAGGATTTTATTGGGTGCGCATGGGGTGCGAGAGCTGCGACTAAAGTGGTGGTCGACTGTTTTGCTTCGCCACGGTGGTGGCAAGGGCAGCCACTTATTTACTGCTGAGGAGACATAGGTGTGGAGACATATTCCATAGGTGATTTTATAGTTCCCATATGTTAGTGTTGACTTCTGGGAGGATCCGGACATGGTGTTACCTCCTAGGGAGGTTTTTGATCACCGAGGTATGTTTGTGAGTTATATATATATATGTTTTTTGAGATAGCATGACATATGTATATGATATAGATGTTGATAGTATCTATTGTTTTTTTGTATGTGCAGATGTGGCACCTCGCGGGTGCGAGGTTGAGTTGCGGAGAGCGTCGGTTTATTAGGAGCCGGAGAGACCACCGCGGGGAGGGCCGCGAGTAGGAGAGAGACATTGACATGAAGATGCCAGGGAAAGACTAGTTGATCCTGAGAGAGCAGTGATGAGACGTCGATTTGATGACCCAGGGGCTAGGCTAACACATGCTCCTTCGACGGATGCCAGAGCATATTTTGAGGACATTCACCACTGCCTAGAGGTGGTGTTACAGGGAGTGCCTGAGGACATGTGGTCACGTATCTAGGATGAGGGTATCCTGGAGAAGTGTGTGGGGATTTCTATGCTATGGCAGGCTGTGCTACGATGGGAAGTAGTAGTAGGTGCTGCTATGACCAGATGATTACCACCTGGTCAGAAGGGACCAGTAGTGGATGGGGGACCACCGCCTGAGGGAGGGGCAGGAGGTGGTTCTCTAGAGGCACCTTGAGTGGTGCTCTAAGTATTTTTTTTATTTTTGTATATAGGCTAGTGAGCCCATTTTGTACCGAGGTGATTCACTGGCCTACGGATACTTGTATTTTTGTATGTAAACATTTGGATGGCACTGTGGACCATTTGATATATATATGAGTATACATTTTGAGATCTATGTGGTGTTTACATGTGTTTTTGTGTTGATGATGTCTAATCTATGTATGCTGTGACAGGTTGTTGATATGTTTATGCATGTGTAGAGGTAGCTTGATGTGATATATGCTAGTCTAACACAATATTAGCTAAGTTATCTGTAATTTGATTCAATTGTCTTCGAATATGTGTAAATGTAATGGAATAAAAATGTCGAGATAAAAGTATAACCTGTAGGTATTTGCAAAAGAGGAAAGGATCGTGTATGCGGTACACATTGTTGAGCTGGAGAATGACGAGTTGAGAGTCAAGAAATATGCTAAGGTGATGAATACGATGATTTTGGGCATCGGCCAGGAGGCCAATGACGATAGTGTATTTGGCTTGGTTGTTGGTCACTGAACCCAAACATATGTTGCTCGAATGGAGCATTTCATGTGAGGGGGTGTAGAGAGCCCAAGCGACCGAAGCGAGATTTTGTGTCCAATGGCTGGTGTCGTCAGCGTAACCAATGTGGTAGGCTGGTGGAGGAAGCATCTGTCAATAGCAAAAATGATAGTTTAGACGTGAGGGATGGAAAAAAGATTAAAAACATTGTAAAATAAATAACATAACGTAGAATGACTATGTTTAAGTATAAAATTTCTTTAAGTATAACCCGTTGACGGGTTCTTTGAGAGAGAGGCCTTCAGGAGAGGCCAGGATGTATGCACCTTTGATGAGGCAATGTTGGATAATGTATGGTCCATGCCATAGTGACTCGAATTTTCCATGGCCAAAGGTATCATGAGCGATATCGTAAGAAAGGATGAGGTTTCCTTCGTGAAATGAGTGAAGGTTGACATGTTGATCAAAAGTGGCCTTTGATCATTTTTTAGCTGCCCCATTGTTCTGTAATGAAGATCGATGATCTTCATCCAGGGACTCTATGTTCAACAAGCACTGCTCCATTGGAGCAGTGTTTGGTAATAGCTTAGTTGTGGTGCGTAAGGTGGGAATTTCGCACTCGATGGGAAGAGTGGCCTCAACCCCATGGACTAGATGAAATGGTGTGAAACCAATAGCTGTTTTCAATGCCGTATGGTAAGCCCATAGCACGCAAAATAACATATGATGCCAATTGGTCTCATGTTTATTAACCATGCGATGTAACTATTACACATCAAAATTACTCACTTTGATAGTGTCGCAAGTGTCGTCATTACAAAGGTCGCAAGTGTCGCATTTTGCTCACAAGGTCGCAAGTGTCGCATGTTTCTCACAAGTGTCGCAAATATCAAACAAAACATACTACCATGATGCCTATGTCGTGCTTATAAAGACATGAGAAGGACACTTGAAACACCTCAAACATTTTATTTGGAAGAGGAGAAATGAGTCAACAAGCTTGCAAACCTTTTGCCATTTGAAAGCACCTCAAAAACTGCGTTTTTGGAGAGGAGCGCTCCCCTATACCTCTTATGGGAGCACTAGTGCTCCCCCTTACACTGCCAGGGAGTGTTATAAATCTCCCCTGGCCCTTTTGAGGGAGCGCTATAGATTTTGGAAGCGTTGGCGCCCCCCTAAAGCCTACTAGGGAGCATTATAGTGCTCTGATGGCCCTTTTGAGGGAGCGCTACCTATTCTGGGTATTTGTTAAGTTGTTGAGATGAATGGGGGAAGGATATTTTCATTCTTCGAAGGTAGTTGGATTCGAATCCCTAGTCCAGCCATGATCTTAGGGAAGATCCTCAACTAAAGGAGGAAAATCCTCACCTTCCCAAGGATATCTCAAGTTGTTGAGCCTCTCCAAGGCTATATAAGAAAGCTTTCTAATGGTGAAAGGGGACTAGAAAAAGGAGAATTACACCAAAATTATGATCTCATAAGTGGTGCTGGAACATATATGGATTGGAAAAAGGAGAATTACACCAAACTTATGATCTCATAAGTGGTGCTGGAACAGAGCTGATTGGGAGAAGAATTGCTAGCATGAAACCTATGATCTCATAGGAAACACATAGTCAGCCAAATGAGAGTGATCAGTGAAGCTGTTGTTACCCAGGTTGTGGATCTTTCGAACAAGGGTTAGACGAAGAGGACTTGACGAAGTTGTCACATTCGCATCTACAATTGTAAGTATTGTTGTCGTTATTCTCATTAATATGACACGCTTGGCCTATTTCTTTCTAGTTTGTGTCTGATGTTACATGAACTTATCATTGGTAGATAAATCTGTTTTCAAGCTAATGTCAATAGAGTAGGAAGTGGTCGTATCTTGTTTGTCTACAGAGCTCATCAAGGAGCAAAGGAACGGAGCTCAACTCGGAGCGTGCAGGGACAAACATCGATAAAGAGGTACTTTTGTTCTCCTTTCCTCTCATGTGTTAGTCTCTACAGATTTGAAAGGAAGTCAGTGTCCACGTTAATCATTTTTTTGTCTAGAGTTAGGATCAAGCTCTTAGAGGCAATCTACCTGTCCACAAGGAGATTTTCCTACAACAGAAACTGGTGACTCCACTGGGGAGATAGCCTCAAATTGAAATTTCTTGTTTTGATTTCTCCTCATTGACCTTGTTCTACCCCTTTATTGTTTCAGACCTGGTTCACTCCTCTTTTGATTGGTTTCATGAGCTGATTTTCTCCCTACCCCATCATACTCAGCCTAATTGTCGAGATTGAATTACAATTTTTAGATTTTTTGACACTTTTGGGAGTTTTTGAACCTGGCACCCCTGTCCCTATGTTCACAGAGTGCCAATGCTCCCTAATAGCCTTTCACAGAGCGCTATAACACTCCTTGTCCTTGACAACAGAGCGCCAACCCTCCTTTGGCCAATAAACCTTCCAGAATTGTTTTTTCAGGGTTTTACCTTTGTGTTTCTCTTGCTGAGTCACCTTGTGAGTCAATGCTGCTTCCTTTAACCTTTGACATGCTTCCTCCTAAGAAGTAAACACCTTATTGTTCAGATTTTATTCCCTTCTTCATTCTTTTTGAGTTTTTTCTATTGAGAGATTGAAATCAATCCCTTGCTTTCTTCTCTCCTATCCGACTAAGCGAGAACTCTATTGAAGGACAACTGAAGTCTGTAACTCTTCTCATTTGGTTCTTTGAGGTCATCTAATTCAATCTCTTTCTCCTTCCTTTTGCATTTTTGGTTTTCTTTCTCTTGATTGATTGCAAAAGGGTGTGTTGTTTGTGCGAAATTTGTGTTTTCTTGTCTGAATCTCCTTGATCTGAAAGGGTAGTTTGTAGGACAAGTTTTTCATTGAATCAATCATCGTTCGCATGAAAACAACAAAAGTACATCTTAATGATTAGTTTTCATATTAGTTTTCATTTTTGAAATGTTGTAGCATTATTGGATTTGATTGAGAACAAAATTGATTGAGGGCATTCCTTATCGAGTGTTTGATAGTGAAAATGACTCTGCCTCTTTCCCTTAAATAGGTGTTCATTGAAAAGAAAAGATTGCTTATCATATTTCATGCATATTTTTGGGAATTGAGTCATCATTCCATCATTTTCACTTTCGTACACCCTCTGAGTAAACAAAAACCATTAAAATCAACGCTTAACTAAAATTTATCAGACTTTTTACATCTTTGTTAGCAAACCTACATTAGTTTAAGGTGTAGGGCTTTGGAATAGGTTGAAAAGATAACTTTCCAAAGCTATCAAACAAACTTAGTATCTTGCGGTAGGGAGAGTTAAATCCAATTGTCGTATTAGTCTGCCTGGGATCCCCCTCTCACACAAGGGTTATGCACAAGGTCGCATTCGGGTGAGTTACGGAGATTATCCCTCCATGGTTCAACTGTTTTTAGTGGTCAGATCGTATATTGGAGGTCACTGGAAGGTATACCCACAATGTTGAGTGGAAGCCTTTCAAGTTAATTTTGGACTTGTTATCCTGCCCATACGTTTCGATTGGACTGTCGACTGTACCCTCCCAGGGGTTGACTATGAGTTGGTGACTTTAGTAGCCATAATATTTAGGGTCTCACACAAGGTGACGGTGAAGGGAAGTCTCACTGTACCTGGAACAGACGTTGCTAAAACTCACTCAGGCTCCTTGGAGGGTAAAACCACAATTACTGCATGGAAGCTTGCACCAAGGCGTAAGTCTGTTAAGCAGGTCGCCAACGTAACTGATCCACCCACTCTATCCCCGCACCTTCCTATTTTGATCTCGCGATGTTGGATTTCATCACCAACTAGTGGTTTCATCATAGGAAGGTTTGTTTGATTGATTGCTTCTTAGATTCATAGCGTGTGTTGTTTGTTTTACTTAGTGGACCTTAGGTCGAGTCAGTGATAATGGCATTGAATCCTGGGAGTAAAAATGGAGGAACCCCTTCTCCTGGGGAACCTTATACCTTTCCTTCATTTGGAAACTTTGGCCCTCCATATGTTGCCACACTGAGTCTTCCAGGACTCACTATTGGATTACTAGTTTGGTTGTTCCCCACTCCGGTGATCCTGAATCCTCCCAATGTTTCAGTTGCACCTAATACTTTGGATGTTAATACACCACCCACACATCAACCTCATGTCGACTTTTCACCTTCTTTGTCCATTAAGTCTCCTTCCATTTCTCCTTCTTTGCCTAGTGAAAGCTCTAAAGCAAGTAGCCAGGTTGATCAGAAGAAGAAGAAATGGAAATAGAAGAAGAAGAAGAACCCGAAAAGGACAAAGGCCCCAACAACATTAGATGTTGGCTCTAAGAAACCAGTTACTATTAATAGTACTGGGAGTGTTGATGAGGTCAACAAGATTAAAATGAAGAATCCAAAACCCAAATTCCCTTGCAGCCTTTGTAAGGGTGACCAATTTCTGATGGATTGCCCCGGTCTTACCCAGGTATTAGAAATGTGGTCCTCCACGTCATCGACCTCTGTCGGTCATGTTGATGATACCCCGTCAACTAGTGATGTTTAGGTTGGTAAGAAGAAGAAAACTTTCAAGTTCCCTTGCATGTTATGTAAAGGTAATCATTACTCTCACCTTTGTCCTCGCATGGACGAGGCTTCTTCTCTTTTGGAAAAACTTCAACTTCCAAAAGGTTATCATAAGCTTTCCTCCGACCCATCATTGTTTGATGGACTGGTCAATCCGGTTCCATCCTCGGTCAGTCGAATTGATTAAGTGGTCAATTTAGTTTCCTCCTCGATTGAACCACAAACCCAAGTAGTTGATCCAGTTCCATCATTGATCAGCCCCAGTCTTCATCAAAAGGGTGACACCAAAGTGGTCGATCTGTTTCTACCCATCGACCCCATTCTTCCTTTGGAGAATGAAAATCAAGTGGTCGATTCGGTTCTTCCATCGGTCGATCCCACTCCTCCTTTGATGAATGTCAAAGTGACTGATCTAGTCCCTTCCTTGGTCAATCCCACTCTTCCTCTAAAGAGTGCTAAAGTGGTCTATCCAAGTCCACCATTGGTTGATCCGATCCAATCATCGGTCAATCCTACTCTACTTCTAGAGAGTAAACCCGATACTGTCCATGTTTTTCTCGTTGATACAGACTCTATTGTGCCGAGGGGCATCCCTCATTCTCCTGCAAAACCCCCTCCAAGTATTGAAGCCTAACTAGACCTCCTTTTTGATTGGGGTGCGCTAACTGGACCTCGTCTTCCCTCTCACATTCCTTTCTAGATTACAGTACAGGTTCATGGTCGGGATGTTCCTCAAACAATGATAGATGAAGGTGCGTCCGTTAGTATTTTGTCTTTTGTTGCTTGGTACGCTTTGGGTTGTCCAAAGCTTGCACCGGTTACACAGAATCTGTTAGCTTTTAACAAAAGAACTAGTCAACCTTTAGGGATCCTTCCTCAGTTTCCTGTAACTTTGGGAGGGAAAAATTTCCTTATCGATGTCATGGTAGTCCGAGACCCCTTGGATTTCTCTTTACTCCTTGGGTGGGATTATGTATATGCTATGAAAGTTCTTGTATCCACCCTTTTTCGCGTGATATCTTTCCCTCACGATGGAAGAATTGTGACTATTGATAAACTTTCATTCATTGGCCCTGACTGGGTTACCTCCCTAAGTGGTTCTTATATGAAGATAGTATCACCCCCACCACATGTCAATTATGTGGCATTGTCTCCCATGACCTCAACTTCCGACAATTTGGATCTGGTAGTTAACATGGTGATCTCTTCGATAGGGTTATTGGAGCTAGATCTCCTTACCCCTGTCACGACCCTCGACATGTGTTCTTTCCAGAGTGATTGTCTTCCATCCGATGAATATCTATTGGAAGCCATGGCCGAGTTTTATCCCTTGACATGGTATCCTTCCAGAGCATTATCCTCTCGAAATCCATGATCAAGAAGTAACCATGAGCATAGTTTCTCTTCTCTGTGGCAAGCTCGTTAAAAAATGAAACAGAAGTCACGAGCATAGTTTCTCTTCTCTGTGGAAAGCTCGTTAAAAAGGGAAACAGAGGCCTTGAGCATAGTTTTCCTCTCTGTAGCAAGCTCGTTAAAAAATGAAACAACAATCTGGGGATCGAACCTAGAACCTTGAGCATAGTTCTTTTCTTGTGTCAAGATCGTTAAAAAATGAAACAATTGCCTCTCTCTTCAAGATGCATCTTTCATAAGATCTCATAGATGTCGAGTTGAGTCTTTCATTAGATCTCATCTTGTACCTTCAGTTCATCCACCTGTATCCTTTTTCTCCATCTAGCATAGAAATTGGTGACAACCTCAAAGTCGGTGAATGAATTGAAGCTTGGGGGGCATGTCTCCAACCTTTGATGATCATTCTGGAGTCAAGCCACTAGCTTTCTAGTTGGGGGCATACCGAGCTTAGTCTTTGTTCTTTCTCGTGCTTGTAAATACATGAGAATGCAACCAGGTAAACTTGTATCTCTTTTTCGGACCCGTACGGATACACGAACACACGAAAAAGGAACCCCCTGGAGTCTCCTTTAAACCCTTTTCAGACTCTCTAAATATGAAAAGATTGTTGAGTGACCTTGCTTCCTTTCACACTCGTTAAAAGGTCAGAAAGGGTGTCTTTAGAGCGATAGTTTACCCCTTTTTCGGTCTCGTTGGACTACTGTACGAAAAAGGAACTGAGAGATTTCTCTTTTGAGTGTTTTTCCAAACTCTATAATTCTGAAAAACCTTCGAGTTTTCTGTCTTTGGACTTGTTAAAACACACATCGACAGGCCCATATGGGATCGAACCCTTACTTCTTCCAGTTCGTTAAACAAAGGAAGAGGAACTTACCGAAGGTGAGTTATATCGAGCATGTGTTATTCTCCTCGAGCTCATTAAATCAAAAAGAGGTACTCGTCTATCTAGATGGGGGAAAAAATTGAAAGGAGCAAGCCAAGCAATCTCTTGAGAACATTATCCAACAATTCCTAGAGTCACCCTTGAACAAGGCACTTTATCATTTGCATACATCATAATCTGTTGAACCTCTACACTGAGCCAATCCTTTGAGTTCCTTTCACTCCTTTGGGTCACCCGATGCAAGTCACAACATCCACTGCATAGTTTTGGTCCATGCCATGTTTCGCTATTGTGCCTCAGTGTTCAAGGAAAGTATCCTCCTCGAGAGTCAGCCATCCCAAATATCTTGCCTCAAAACCTGTGTTAGTCCATGTCCATTTGATCTGCCAATTACATCTCCATGTCCGTTTCGTGTCGTTGATGGGGGATACATCAAGGCCCTCCTTCGACGAGCCTATTCCTGTTGACTTCAACACATTATCCAGGAATTAGACTTAGAAACCAGTTAGTACTTTGGGACCTGCATGCCTCAATGGCAGGCCTCCTCACATCCGATAGTGGGTTTACATCATTGACCTATGATCGGATGATTCCACGGATGTTCGACTCCAGCTCATCCATTCACATTCGTTGGAATGTACTAGAGTACCTTGGGAATCATTGACATTAATGGTGATCTCCCTCACACTTGTTAACGGTTTACATCATTGACCGATAATCAAGTGGTTTCTACCATGTTCGACATCAGAACATCTATTCACATGGTTAGATTCGTACCACATTGGGATCGATAAGAAGACCCTGGGTTGAGTCATCACTTTGATACATACTTTGCCCAGGTTGCGAAGGATTTTCTCTTGGACGAATGATGCATACACTGTTACATAGATCCACTTTGTATTGGTCATGGCTATGTATTGTCATCTCATAGATCCACTGTGTATTCTTCGTGGCTATGATCAGTCTGAGTCATTAGAGTATAGATCCACATTGTATCTTCGATGGCTATACCTTCTTATCAATACAATTATGGATCCGTAGTGTATTTTATGGTGGCCATATCTTGCAAGTCTTGATCACCCAAGCATATGTATGCCTGCCTTGGGTTTTGAAATATGTCATGATATTTGTTGCATGTTTGTGTGCAGCTTCTGTCAGGTTCTCTGCATCTATACCCTTGCTTGAAAGTCTACAAAGTATTTTAGTTATTAGTTTGCATCTTCTAAATTCATACTTTGGGGGGCAATCTGTTACACATCAAAATTACTCACTTTGATAGTGTCGCAAGTGTCGTCATTACAAATGTCGCAAGTGTCACATTTTGCTCACAAGGTCGCAAGTGTCGCATCTTGCTCACAAGGTCGCAAGTGTCGCATGTTGCTCACAAGTGTCACAAACATCAAACAAATCATACTGCCATGATGCCTATGTCGTGCCTATAATGACATGATAAGGACACTTGAAACACCTCAAACATTTTATTTGGAAGAGGAGAAATGAGTCAACAATATTGCAAACCTTTTTCCATCTAAAAGCACCTCAAAAACTGAGTTTTTGGAGAGGAGCACTCCCCTATACCTCTTATGGGAGCACCGATGCTCCCCCTTACACTGTCAGGGAGTGTTATAAAGCTCCTCTGGCCCTTTTGAGGGAGCGCTATAGATTTTGGAAGCGTTGGCGCCCCCCTAAACCCTACTAGGGAGCGCAACAATGCTCTTATGGCCCTTTTGAGGGAGCGCTACCTATTCTGGGAAGTTGTTAAGTTGTTGAGATGAATGGGGGAGGGATATTTTCATTCTTGGAAGGCAGTTGGATTCAAATCCCTAGTCCAGCCATGATCTTAGGGCAGATCCTCAACTGAAGGAGGAAAATCCTCACCTTCCCCAAGGATATCTCAAGTTGTTGAGCCTCTCCAAGGCTATATAAGCAAGATTTCTAATGGTGAAAGGGGACTGGAAAAAGGAGAATTACACCAAACTTATGATCTCATAAGTGGTGCTGGAATAGAGATGGATTGGAAAAAGGAGAACTACACCAAACTTATGATCTCATAAGTGGTGTTGGAACACAGCTGATTGGGGGAAGAATTGCTAGCATGAAACCTATGATCTCATAGGAAACACACAGTCAACCAAAGGAGAGTGATCAGTGAAGCTACTATTACCCAGGTTGTGGATCTTTCGAGAAAGGGTTAGACGAAGAGGACTTGATGAAGCTGTCACATTCACATCTACGATTGTAAGTATTGTTGTCGTTATTCTCATTAATATGACACACTTGGCCTGTTTATTTCTAGTTTGTGTCTGATGTTACATGAAATTATCATTGGTAGATAGATCTGTTTTCAAGCTAATGTCAATAGAGTAGGAAGTGGTCGTATCTTGTTTGTCTACAGAGCTCAGCGAGGAGCAAAGGATCGGAGCTCAACTCGGAGCGTGCAGGGAAAAACGTCGATAAATAGGTACTTTTGTTCTCCTTCCCTCTCATGTGTTAGTTTCTACAGATTTGAAAGGAAGTCAGTGTCCACATTAAGAATTTTTCTGTCTAGAGTTAGGGTGAAGCTCTTAGAGGCAATCTACCTGTCCGCAGGGAGATTTTCCTACAACAGTAACATGGTATTGAAGACCTTATTAACTACTTCGACTTGTCTGTTAGACTAAGGGTAATATGGTGAGGCAAACTCGTGTTTCTTGAAGTGCTTCCCATGATCGGAAAAAAGTTGGAGTGGAACTCCAAAGCGAGATATGACATGGTTAAAGAAAAAATGTACTACGGTGTCAGCGTTATTGTTGAAGGTGGGCATAGCTTCAGCCCATTTGGTGAAGTAATTGACTATGACAACAATGTATGAAGTTGATGCCCCATTTACAAAAAGGTCTAGCAGTTATGACTGGATGAAGAAGAGCAGGTGGTGCTCGAGCTTTGTTGGCATAAAGATGACACTTCTCGCATCGTTTCACTGCATGAATGCAATCATGAAACAAGGTAGGCCAAAAGTAACCTTCTCGAATAATCTTCTGAGCAGTGGATATTCCCAAAATATGGCCCCCACATGCATCATTGTGGCAGTCGTTCAAGACTCTATCGGCCTCATCAATGGTCAGGCATCGACGAAGAATGGTGTCGACCCCTCTCCGGTATAAGATGTCTCTGATGAGGAGGTAGCGGGGGGCCTGGTGGTGAATATGATGATGATCATCTCGTGAAAGGTGGTTACCAAACTTTTGAGTTCGGAGGTAGACGAGGAGTTCATCGTACCAAGGATCATCCAAAGTGATGTAAAAGAGGTGTTCATCAGGAAAGTAGGTATTGATGGGGGCACTGGTGGTGTCAGAGGGGAGGGTCATGACCAATTCGGTGAGAACAAGGGATTTCTTACTCTTGGGTGTTGAGAATTCAAGATCATACTCCTGAAGGATAATGATCCATCAAGAAAATTTGTCATTAATTTGCTGACAACTGAGCAAGTATTGCATAGGGTTGGAATCTGCTACAACCTTCGTTGTGTGAAGCAGAATGTAGTGACACAGTTTCTGGACTGCGAGGATGACTGCAAGAGCTAGTTTCTCTTTGTGTTTATACTTCAAGGGTGGCCCTGAGAGGTTTTTACTAATGTAATAAATGACATGCTCACGATTGTCATCACCTAGCTGAACGAGAACTCCTGCTACTGAAACAATTGATGCTGACATGTAGAGGATATAGTCACGATTGTAGTCAGGTGCACTAATTAAAGGGGCATTGGAGAGCGCCATTTTAAGATCATCAAATGACTGTTGGGTATGTTCATCCTGGTGAAATGGGATGTCATGATGTATTAAGCAAAGGAAACTGTGTGCGTGAATGGCGTAGTCTGGGAAAAATCATCATAGAAAGTTAGCCTTGCCTTGTAGGCTCTGGAGTTGACGTAAATTCCAGGGAGGTGGAATTTTGGTGATATCTTGGACTTTGAGGGGGTCCACGGTAATACCGCTTTGGGAAATGATGAATCCGAGGAGGCACCCCGCGGTGACGAAGAATACACACTTGAGGGGATTCAAGCGGATGTTGTACTGACGACACCATTGGAAGATGATCCGTAAATCATCAAGGTGTTGGGTGCATTTCCTGGATCAAGCTATGAGGTCGTCCAAGTATGCGAGGATGATATGAGCCAGATCATGAAAAATGCATGTCATAGCCCGTTGGAAAGTTGCGCCAGCATTCTTTAGTCCAAACGGCATGACACGATATGCAAAGTTACCCCAGGGGGTAGTAAATGTGGTTTTGTACTGATTGACTGGGTGAATTTGGATTTGATTATAACCAGAGAAACTGTCCATTAAGGATAGAGCCTCGTGGCCTACGCAGATGTGGATAATTTGATTGATGAAAGGCGTTGGAAAGTTGTCTTTGGGACATGCTTGATTGAGATCATGAAAGTCTGTGCAGATGTGGATAATGCCCTGTTTTTTGTTAATGGGTACAGGGTTGGAAACCCATGATGTATAAGCGATGGGGTAGATGAACCCGACAACGTGTAATTTGTCAATCTCAGCTTTGATGGCCATTGCTTTGGATGGGTGTAGCAGTCGTTGTTTTTGACAAACTGGGGTTATGTCAGGCCAAGTGTTGATGCGATGTTCGACGATCGAGGGATCAAGGCCAGGAATTTTTGTGTATGACTAGGAAAAAATATCTTGATATTCCTTGAAGAGATCTTTATAGGAGGTGATTTCTTGAGGAGTGCAAGCAACTCCAATGGTGATTTCCTCGACGATGCCATTTTTGATGGAAATGTCGATTTTGATGGTCAGGGAAATGTTGGCTATGTTTCCTTCTTCAAAAGCATCCGGGTCAGGAATGGGGTTGTTGAACCAGTCGATATGCCCTGATGGGATAAAATCCTTGGTTTCGACCACGTATATGGGGTGTTGGTTAGGAGGCGTGGAGGCTTCCTGTGTAAAGAAGAGTGCTCAGTGGTGTAACACATTCCATGGGTAGTCAGGGTTGTTTAACTCTTCTAGTATTTCCTCGTCATAGTGGAATTGGTAGGAATACAAGGGGTCATGAAGAGTTATATCGGTGACTATTGTTGTGTGGATGCCCCCTGGTGATGAAGAAGCAGGGGGAATGACACAAGGAAATTGCAATGGTTCACTTGACATGAACCAAATATTGAAGTACTGAGGAGTACCCGTGGTAGTGGGATGTAAAATTTTCGTAGGGGAATGAGCAAGAGAATTGGGGGGAGTTGGGGGTGAATCCTCAAATAAGTCATCCAAGAACCACAGAGGTGTTGGAAGGGCTTCAGGTTTAGGAGAAATGACATGAAGAATATCTAGTGATGAGGTAAGGTCAACCATCGATTCAGTGGGTCTTTGAAGTAGGGTCAATTGGTGTTGCCTGTATTCAATGATCATAGGAAACTAGTATGTAAAATGATCTAAGGATTCACATAGAGAGCACAGGCATCTCATATGTTCATTGAATGAAGTTGTGACATAATGCATGTTAGTGATTTTTGGTAGGGATGACGTAGCTGGATTGGGTTTTCTCTAGAAGCTTTGGCGTACCGTGGCTAATGTCTTCTGAAAGTGTGGCAGTCCTAGGCAATGGTGGGTATAATGGCCATATTCTGAACATATAGCACAAGCGAATTTGGTTCGCAACCCTTTACTACTTGAATGAGGGGTTGTAGCGGAAATACTAGCTATAGTGGTGAGTGTTGAGGGAGTTTGATTGAGCGGAATCAAATTCTATAACTTTGGTAGAGATGAGCAGTTGTTGGTTTGGTGTCCATCTTTCTCACATAGCGTGCAAGGGGCTTGGACATGTTGGGGAAGTGGACCTATGGGCTCTTTCTTCTTTCTCCTTCCCCCAACTGTGGCAGGGGGGTAGTGAGTGGGGGTGTAGAGGGTATGGTGGGAGTGAGTATGGGAATCGTCATAGGGATTCCTTCCATTTGGGGGGGAAGGGATGGTCGAGGGACCATCTCTGGTGGATGTAAATACCAAACTGGAATTGCTAACACCATATTAGGGAGGGTAGGCATTGTGGCTACTTGGAAAGATTTAACGCTAGGTGGAGGGTAAAAGAAAGGGATTTGAGTAATGGCCTGGGGAACTGTCTCCCAAACTGGGATATGTCCTCGGGGAGGGGTGAAATCGTGGACTGGTGGGGTCGACAAGTTCACAGGAGGCTCATGAGGGGGGAGATCTGCAACTAGTGGGACGTCATATATGATAGAAGCCTCCCTAGGAGGAAGGGTATCCTCTATGTCAGTTCCATTAGATGATATGACACATACTTGATTGGAAGGATGAAGGAGCGGTGGTGCTCCATGGTAAGTTCCTAACAATGATGGATCTTTGAAAATTCCGGGACCCATTTCGATGAGTGGGTATGTGTCATGACTCGTGTGGATGAGAGGAAGAATGTTATCGATGTTGGCAGATGGGTTAGGCTCGTAATGTGATACTTGGTCAATGGTAACGATCTTCCCATTGTGGGGGAACATCATTGTTTGAAAGATGGAAGAGGCAACTGCCTTCATAGTGTACATGTAGCTATGACCAAATAGGATATTATAATTGAGTGGGGTGTCGATAACTTCGATGTCAATGAGAATAGTCTTGCCCCCGAGTTCTACGGGGACATTTTGGAAGAACCCTTCAGGAGATGATGGTCATCTATCATAAGCTCGTAAGGTAATGGAAGAGAGTATGAGTTCGAGGGAACCAAGTTTCTGCCATATAGATTTGGACATAATGCATGTCAATGCACCTTCATCGATGATACATCGATGAATGGTAATGTTCCATATTTTCACTGGTATTTGAAAAGCGATCAAGGTGGGAAGGCGAGGTTCTCCACTGTCGAGATCAAATGTAATGAGTCGAGTATCTGCGGGGTCGACTACCTCCAAGGAGGAAAGTAATGATTTCTGTTGAGTGGGACAAGTCTGAAGGACTTCTAAGACTGACATGGAAGCCAAGGATTGTGCTAAGTCATCAACCAAAATGTAATTATGAGCTGCCCTAGCCTATGGGTTGTGGACATTCCTGCGCAATGGGATGCAAGGGATGCGAAGAGGTGGTTCTGTGTTAGGGTAAGGGATCACCAATTGGGGTCCCATTGGTGTGAGGATTGTCTCAGGAGGTATGGGAGGAGACTCATTGGGTGCATGATACTGACGATTGCGTGTTTGGAGAAGGATTTCTTCCTCACTAGTGAGGAGGATTGTGTGATCTACTGGATTGTTTGGATTGAGGTACTGTCTCACCTGAGGTGGGGGAGGCTACGTGTCATGTTGGGAGTTTATCACACCTTGGTGTGGAATAGGATTCTGTAGCATGGAAGGGGGGGTTGTTTCACGTATTGTTGTGGGGCTTGCTGAGGGGCAGGTGGTTGTGGAGGATGGGGTAGACTTCCAGAGTCTTTCAATATTTTGAAGTCAACAATTTGGGGGAAATGATGAGTATAATGACCGAACTCACCGCAAAGGGCACAAGGGAAGTTGGTTTTAACATGCTTTTTATTTCTCCCTTGATGCCTATTGTTATTGCCCCCCTGGCGGTTCCGATTCCCTTGGTTCTGGTTGCCCCCGGTAGGTTGGTTCTGCTAGGGTTGATTCCCACTTTGACCTGGGTTGTTGTTGTTCTTGTTTCTTCCTTTATTTTTGGCATTGTTCGATGGATGGGTCGGACTTTCCGTATTCAGCTGTTCGAAATTTTGATATTGCCGAATGGGAGAGGGTTGAACAAAATTCACCCCAGAATGAGGATGTGGGGGAGCCATGGGTTGTGGGGGACCAGGAAATGGAAAGTATGGATTCTGTGGGGTTAACGATCCATAAGGTACGTAGGAAGGTGTGGCACTTTCGCTAGTACTATAAGTTGAGGTAGAGGGGGTACCAGAACTTGTTTGAATAGGTGGGTGTATGGG
This sequence comes from Picea engelmannii, assembly GCA_009831015.1. Lineage (NCBI taxonomy): Eukaryota > Viridiplantae > Streptophyta > Pinopsida > Pinales > Pinaceae > Picea > Picea engelmannii. Next base: position 736,697 of record ML785091.1, on the reverse strand, counting down.
GGGTGTTGGTGGTGGCCCACTGATGGGTGGAGGCATAGAAACAGGGTATGGTTATTGATAAGGGGATGGGGGGTAATAAGAGGTGCCCCCATATGTCGGCGGGTATTGAGGTGTTCCATACATTGGTGGTTGTTGGGGTTGTGGACCATGGTGAGTGGTATTACCAATCAGTCCGTCTGCTGAGTGAGACATCCCAGGTTTGTCTTGGCCAAATGGAATAGGTTTTGGGAGATCAGGAAGTACAGTGTATAAGTACCCTGGCTGTGAATAGATGAGGTCGTATTGTTGAGCCTTATTGATGGCTTCTTCTTCTGATTGAGGGAAGGTGGAAGCTACATCCTTACCGAGGATAGAGACAAGTGATCTAAGAAACCAGTCAAGACACTGTTGTTTGGTGGTTTCTTCTTTGCACAAACTACGTCGCCTACGCCACTCGTGAATGTGATCAGCGATATGTGTGGTTGAGGTTTGTTTGAAATTAGAGAGTAGTTCCAGACCATTGTCATGGCGGATTGGTAATTAGAAGAAGGTAAAAAATGCTTTGGCTAAGGACTCGAAAGTCTCATGGGACCCTGATTTTTCATCTACATACCATTTGGCTGATGGGCCAGTGAGTGTGCATTGAAATAATCGCAGTCTGATGGAATCATGCATAATGTTGTTGGAAGAGCACCATAGGTGAAAAGTCATGACATGGTTGGTAGGGTCATCTCCTACCTTTCCTTCAAACATAGGGATGTCTGAAGGTAGTTCGGTGGGCATTGCAGGCTATGTGGGGTCATGCAATATAGGATTGTTGGTGACTTTTCTTAGATATGGTATGTTAAGAGAGGCCAAATATGGCATCTGTAGTGGGGGGTGGGGGGGGAGGATTAGCTCCATCCATGGTGTAAGTGTGTTTTGAACCTGACCCTTGAGGGGGGATAGGTGGGTTGGTACTTCCCCCTTGAGAGGAAGTTGGTCCTCTGCTTCCATGTAAAGGAGAGTGAGTGGACAACGGGACTTGAGAAGTGGACCCAAGTAATGTGGAACCAAGTAAAGCTGATCCTAAGACAGTAGCACTCACAGGAGTGTGAGACAGTGGTGTCGATGAGTGGGCAAGACCAAACACTCCCCCTAAGATAGGAGGGAGGTTTAGCAAGCATCGGGAACGACGAGGATTTTGTGGGTCCCCTATGATGTCCAACTAGCTGAGTGAATGTGTGCAAATGGTGGTGAGAGCAATAAAGAAACAAGAGCCTTTGTTGCAAATTTTGAACTTTACACAATATATATATCCAAATCAAAATGTAGTCAGAAGTGTATCATACATAAAGTGTTTTGAAAAAAAAGCATATATGTGGATAAGTGGGTTTTGTCTGCGTGGGGAATCAAAGAAAACAAATGCTCATGTCCTAAAAGATGTAACGTCCTTCCTCTCAAATAGCACTGGACCTTCCAATAGTACTCAACAGTGGGGTCTAAAGTCATCGTAAGAGAAACTAGTGAAGGATGAAACAATCAGTTATAATGAGGGGTAAAGGGGGCATATCTTGAAAGAGCTAGCGATATTTCCCAATAGCCACACAAAATCCGATCAAGGTGCAATTGCAGCCCACAATTTCCACCTGGGTAGATGTCCTAAAATTTGGTCACTATGTACCTCGGTCAAAGTGCAGCATTTATATTTTCAGCCTCAGAAATGGGTCATGGGATGGATCCCATCCAAGAGGTGGGTGCCTCAAGGGGGGACGCACAGAACAACCAGACCTCGGCCTTCAACCCTTCACGGGTATCTCCTTGCCTTATGGTGTTAGGAACACTTGACTTGGAGGATTTTCAGTTCCCTATATGACAACTTCTATGGTTTTGACAATGTGAGAACCAGATAACGGGGAGTTATTTGGATGCCTATCCCCGAAATCCTACCTAGACTAAAAAAATTCTTTTGGCACCTCCTGTGGAGGAAAACTTAGTGAGTTTTTAGAAAAAATTTAGATGTAGTTGTTTTGAGAGGTTGGGGGTGTGAACCAACCTCGTTGAATTTAAATGGGAGTGGATAGTTTCGTCAAGAAAAGGGTGGGGTGTTTCAGAATCCCTTTGGAGGAAACCTACTTTGACCTCCACGTTTCAAGAAGAAGCTATGTGAGTGATGGGTGACTTTTGTGTGTGAATGAGTGAAAGTGTGCCAATTTTTTAATGAATTAGGTGTCACCTTGTTGCATGTGGACTTCGCTTGGTCCTTACAAGTGTTGATTACCTAATTAACTAAGTGCCTTTGGTACAACCTTGTGTAATTCAAAAGTCCCTAGGAAGCTAGCATGTGGACATGTGGGTCCATTACTATTCCTTTAACTTCATATTGTGATGTAATCTAAGAAAAGCTTTGAAACAATCCTATATTGTGATCATGTGGGCATGTATGGGCCCATTACAAAACCTTTAAACTTCCCTAGTGATTTGATCTAAGAAAGTAAATTTCAACACTATCCTATCTTTGTAGCATGTGGGCATGTATGCACCCGTTACAATATTAAGATGTGTTTGAAGAAATAAACTAAGAGGAGTCCCAAGAAGGGATTTTTTCCTCTCCTAAAGGTTTTAATCTTCTTAAGGGAGATGGAATTGTTTCACAATCTTTTTCTGATTCTCAAGGTCTCTTGGAGGCATGAGAGAAGAGAATACTAAGCGATTGTTATCCAACTTCTAGTCCCAATGCAAGTTAAAAGTGATTAAAAACGATTTCCAACATATATTTTGAGTCAAAACAAGCCATGCATATGGCGAAAATGAAAACAAAAGAGGAAATAATGATTTTAACCCGCTAAGTGCCTATGTGTTTTGACTAACCCCTTTATATGAAGAGGGGACTAAGTGTGGTGCAGCTTTAAAACATGCTTGAAATCACTTTTAAGAAAGTTGAGGGCCTTCCCCACATCTCAAAAACTTTACAATGTGAATTTTTTTTCACAGGTGCACGGGTCTCAGTGGAGACAGAGGTGCATAGAGTGCATGTGCACAGACCAAAAAGCGTTAATGAGTGCACGTGCATAGAACATAACTGTGACTTGGGCGCATGTGCACATGATGCTTGTCTGTGGGCCACAAAACCCGCGTACAGGTGACACACGACTGTGAATGAAAATTTCAGATGGAATTCTCTCAATTCACCATGGAATTGGATGATTGGCAGGTCGGCTTAGGACAGTTAATGCACCTGCAAGTTAAATAAACCAAAAGAAGAGCTAGAAAAACCCAAATGGGGTAGGAAATTGATACCTTTCCCTGGTGGAGTCAACAATTTGTTGCGCCTCTTTCGTCACCTTAGTGAGAGAAAAATAGAGGTGCTTGCAAGCTTAGTTGGGTTTGCTAAGCAGGACAGCTGCAAGGAAAAGGGTTAGAAAAATAAATATAAAACAACAACTATGAAATAAACTAAGAAATAAAACAAAAACTAAATTAATAAACATAGGGACATAAGGACAAAAGAAACAATGAGACCTATGTCACCAATGATAAGGATGATATTAGTGAAATAAAACACCGAGAAGAAAGAGGACTATGAGTCCCTTCTTCCTCCAAGGGAGGGCTCTTGGACCCCCACAAATAAGCTCTTCTTACAACTTTGAAAATGAAAATGAAAATGGTGAAAGAATTCTTTGCTAATCCACTCAAGGGGTGAGATGGATTGCCCAATGCAATGATGCAAGTATACTCTTGGCAAGGATAGAAGATTCCTCAAGAGAATAATGGCAGCATAAATTTGCTATGAATTCCTTGAAAAATGAAGTGTATCCATGGCCTTTATATAACATTCATTTGAGGTATTGTCCAACTAGTTTGTAGTGTGTAAAGAGGCTAATTAGGGCATTTCTAGGTCTTTGACTAGCCACCCAGTCGAATCCAGTCCAGATTTGAGTGTCAAATCAATTTTGAAGCTGAACCAGAAGTGGGTGGGAGGCCAACCACTCTCATAAATGCATCGTTTCTCAGGTGCATGGATTTTTGTGACAATAGTCGTGTATCGTGCCCATGTGTGTGATTTTTGTGTTTTTGTTTTGCGCATGTGCACGCGTGCCCAGTGTCTTTATAACGCCCTTTAATTTTTGCACTAGTTGTATAGTTTTGACCTTTTGTGAATGATTTTGTGTTAATTCGGGTCCATGGATGACCTCATAACTATTTGACAATGTTGAATTCTTGTAACCATTTGCAGATGAAATTTCAGTGATAACAATCTAGACCAGATGTAATGGAGGAAGTTGGACATGTGGCACAATTTCAAGTAGCACCAAAGGAGTCACATGTCTTTGCAGTAAAGAGTATTTTCATATATCTCAAAGGAACATAAGAGTTTGGATTGTGGTATCCAAAAGGAAAGGATATATCACTTATTTCCTACACATATGCAGATTGGGCAAGCTGCATTGATGACCGACGAAGCACTAGTGGAGAAAAATTCTACTTGGGTGAGTGTTTAGTATCATGGCTAAGCAAGAAACAATCATCAATATCCTTATCTATAGTCTAAGTAGAGTATATTGCAAAAACAACATGTTGAACATAGGTTCTATGGATGAAACAAACTCTTACAGATATACAGGTTGAGTATGATGAGCCCATTCCAATCTATTGTGATAATATAAGTGCCATCAGTATCTCAAAGAATCCAGTGATGCACTCCAAGATGAATCACATTCCAATAAAGTATCGCTTTCTACAGGAACAGGTTGCAGAGAAGAACAAAAAAGTTGAGTATGTGGGCACAAAAGAACAAGTGGCTGACATTTTTACAAAATTGATTCCACGGGAAGACTTTGAGTATCTCCACTAGAGGCTCGAAGTAATTTCTACTCCAAAATTAATGTTTTTGAATTATTATCTTATATGTATTAGATTTACATGAGGAAGCACCATAGAGAGGAAAGTTTAGGTTGGGAGATCAGTTTCAGGAAGAGTTTAGTCAAGGGAAGTATCCCCAAGGAGAGTTCAGTTAGGGGGAGTAGCCCCAGATGGAAAGAAACCTTTTCCATTGATGAAAAATGGGGAGAGATTTATCATATGAAGAGAACATATGCATGATTCCAGGGGGAACGATGGTCACAGGGGGAACATGAGTGGCATGACTTCATTATTGCATCAGAGTGTTTCCATCAATGCCAAAGGGGGATATTGTTGATTAATTGGGTTGGTTGTCATTGATGTCAACCCTTGAATAAAGTTTGATAGAAAATTCCGGTAGCACAAAGGTTTGGGTAATGGACCCAATGTTTTTTGATGGATAATGGTATGAGTTTTTATATATTTGCAGGAAAGACTATTCTAGATGGATAGTAAATGTCATGCCATTTCCAGTGGCATGTGGAACGTCACATAACTCTTCATGGTTAGAGAGTTATGGCCATGTGAAGTTGGAGAACCCTCATGAGTCATCTAGAAGCCCCAAAAGGTCAAAGTAGTCAAAGTTGTTGCAAAGAAGAAATTATTGAAATAAAAAAGTGAAGTGATGAGTGTACTATAATTGAAAATGGATAAAAAAGAAATTATTTTAATAATAAAGTGATCTAGGTGGATATTGGTGGCCACCCACCTATTCCACTTGGACCCCCACCATCGTTTCTTTTAGTTTTTCAGTTTCCTTAACTGTAGCACAATTTACTATTTTTGGAAGTTTTTCAGGTCCTGAACTTCCAGAGTCGTTTTGAGGCCCTAAAAGACATTTTTTGGGCATCAAACATCTAACAAATATGGGTCCTTTCCAAAATCATTATTATACTTTAGAAGTTGTAGTTCTCAGATAGATCTTTCTAACGATGTATCATGTGTGTCAAACGAAGATAGTATGCCAAAGTTACGACCCCGAGAAATTGATGTACCAATTTACCCCGACGGGGACCATCTTCTGGTGTTTCATCTCCTAGGGTTAGGTTTTTGGATGTTTAGGGTTTCCATTGTTTCTCAATAATATATAGGCCTTTGAGCCTCATTTTAAAACAGAGTTCAGAGGCTTGTAGCCTCCACATCTCTTCTCAGAGATAAGCTACCATCGCCCTAGGTAGTTTATTTCCATTCTGTCTGTAAACAAATTTCAGTTCTTTGATATTAATGAAATGAAGTGTTATTTCCAATGCATCTTTGTATTTATGGTTATTTGTGTATTCTATTGCGTTCCTGCATAAATTTGGATCAATAGTATCATAATGGTCTTCTCTTTATCGATCCTTCTTTGTATGTCCCCAACAAGGTTGGGGTATAAGGAGTTAGGGCTTGATCTGGTTGAACCTTTGCAAGATCATCCTCGCAAACCCCGACAGCCACCCATGGGGGACGAAAAGAAAGAGGAGGGAGTAGGAGATCCTATCAAAATATTGCTCGAGGAGGCCCTTGAAAAAAAAAGGAACGCGATGATGGATAACTTCGCCCATATCCTTCAACGATTTCCCACTAGCAGCGCATCTGCATCCAGTAGCCACTCTAGAGGCGCAACCTATTTTAAGGTACAAGTAAACTTTAGCATTCCCATATTTGATGGCCAAATAGATGCAAACGTCGTAGATAGATGATTGAATCTTTTAGAAGGATATTTCTTGGTTCATGACTTTTCCGACCGGGAGAAGTTTATTTTCTCACTGCTCAAAGTCACCCCCCATGTCAAGGACTGGTGGGAAACCTACTGTGATCAAAAGGATGAGGAGGAACCCTCTCTATTCTTGGCCATTCCCACTTGGAATTCTTTTCGAGACACCATCAAGGAACATTATTATCCCATGGGGAGCTATGAGGACAAGTACATACAATGGACTACACTGCAGAAGTAAAGGGATCAAGATGTACAAGAGATGACGAATCTGTTCCATACCCTATGCACAAAGTTGGGTATCAAATATTCAGATAAACATTTGGTGCTAAAGTACCACAGTTGTCTACATAGATACATTCATGAGGAAATGGATTTCCTCAACATCTCCTCGCTTGGTACAACATAACGGTATGCTGCCAAGATTGAACATAAATTAAAAAAGAATATGTGAGACTTTAGATCTGTGAATCAAAATCAAGCGAAAGGTGCCCCCAAACCTCAGAACAAAGGACAAAGCCAAGGAATGGTGGCTCAATACAATGTACCAAAGCCGCAAGAAAATAAAAACATCGTGAAGTTGAAGAAGAACACGTGAAAGTGGTGTGAGTTCCATAAGAGCTCCACTCGCAACACAAGTGAGTGTTGGGCCAAACAGTCACTGGTGGCCAAGATGAGGGATTCTGAATCAGATGCATGCTCCAACATTGAATTAGAACCCGAGAAGGGGAATGACATAGGGAATCATATTATCAATGTGGATCCCAATGCCACCGTTGCCACCACAAAGTTCCAAAAGGAAGAACAAGAATATCCAGAGGAGGAGGAGTGTCTCTTCCACTCCCAGATGTGGGTAAAGGGTTCCCCACTATAGTTCATTATCGACAGTGAGAGCCAAAAGAACCTCATTTCAACAGAGGTCATGAAGTGGTTGGGCTTGCCGACCACAACACACCCACAACCGTACACCATTGAGTGGATTCACTAAGGAAGATATATTTGTGTCAGCCAACAATGTTGCCTTCCTTACAACATCAAGCCCTTCACCGATGAGGTATTATGTGAGATTTATCCTCTTGATGTTTGTGATGTATTATTAGGCCAACCATACTTGTGGAAGTGACATGTTGTGTATGAGTCCCAGCCTCTCCCTGTCATTGTTACCTTGGGAAATAATTTGTTAGGATACCATAGGTACCACCACCTGTCGCTATCTCTTTGGTTACTACAAAACAATGCAGTAAGCTCATTTCCAAAACCGAAATTTTTTTTTTCCTGATGATCCACCCTCAGGGAAAGAAGATGAATATGTCCATGACCTCTAGATAGGTCTCCTTCGCATGACATAAACAAATGGAAAATGTTATGGAGGAGTACCGAGACATCTTCACCTCACCCGAGTACCGAGACATCTTCACCTCACCCGCAGGGGTGCCTCTGAACTGTCAGGTCAAGCACCCCATCGATCATAACCCAGGTGCATCGCTGCCCAATGGAACGATCTATCGACGCTCTATTTGGAGAATGGAGAAATCAAGTAGAAAATCTAGGAGCTTCTGCAGAAAGGTCACATCTGGACAATTTCATCGCCCTGTGGGAGCCTGATCATGTTGGTGTAGAAGAAGGATGGGACTTAGAGACTCTATATTGACTATCAGGCGCTGAACAAGATCACTACCCAGAATAGGTACCCAATCCCACAGATTGATGACCTTCTTGACCAACTCAAAGGGGAAAAATATTTCAGAAATATTGACTTGAAGTTCGGGTATCACCAGGTACATATCAAACCATCCAATGTGTGGAAGACTGCCTTCAAATCCAAGGAGGTCCTTTTCAAATGGTTGGTCATGCCTTTCGGGTTGACAAATTCTCCCACAACCTTCATGAGGCTGATGGATGACATATTGCAGCCATTCACCAACTCATTTGTAGTAGTGTAATTGGATGACATCTTGATCTTCAACCAAACTTGGGAAGAGCACCTCCACCACATCTGACAGTTCCTCCAAACACTATGGAAACACAAGTTGTGTGCCAATTTGGAGAAGTGCACTTTTGGCATGACCCAGGTTTAGTATTTAGGATACATTATTGATGAGCATGGGGTGCATGTGGATCCAACCAAGATCCAAGTCATCCAGGATTGGCCAGCCTCGACCACTCTACCAGAGCCTCACAACTTTCCGGGTCTTGCTAATTTCTATCGAAGGTTCATGTTGGGATTCTCTCATATCACTTGGCCCTTGAGTCAAGTCACCAAGGGAGGAGCAAAAGAAAAATTCTTTTAGTCAGAATATCAACATAAGGCATTCGTAGAATTGAAACATCGCCTCTGCTATGCCCCAGTGCTCACATTACCATATTTTCAACAACCATTTGAGATCAAGACAAATGCCTCTGACTATGCTATTGGGGAATTTCTTACTCAATAGAGGCATCTAGTGGCATATCACAATGCAACATTGTCCGACACAGTCCGAAAGTATCCCACTTATGACAAAGAAATTTATTCCATTGTGCAGGATTGATAATAATGGAAGCATTACATTTTGGGGAAGGAAATGATCATCCACACAGACCACCATCCCCTACAGTTAATACATACACAAGGGAAGTTGCAAAATGATCGCCATCAGAAGAAGTCCGCATATCTGCAACAGTTTCATTTAAAATTCAAGTACAAGAAGGGAAACACCAATAATGTTGTAGATTTCCTTAGTTGACCATTGATCATGGCGATAACCACCATGCTCAACTCTTGTGGCAACGAGACTTCTAATTGGCCGCTTCTCTACAAGAGCAATCCAGAATTCGACCACACATACAAGACACTCTTGGAGGGTAACTGATTTCCAAATTTTCACCTCCGGGATGCACTACTATGTCACTTGGGACACCTTTGTATTCCTTTAAGTGAGAGTTCCAAGATGATTTGGGAAGCTCACTACAGTTAGGTCCCTGGGAATTTCGGGGTCAAGAAAACAATGGAAGTACTATAGAAGTATTTGTATTGGCAAAACCTTCGACATGATGTTGGGAAGTACATCAGATCCTGCACTTCCTGCGCCATTTCCAACCCGACCATCAAGAAGAAAGGCCTCTATACTTCGCTTCCTACCCCTAGTCGACCTTGGGAATCCATCTCCATGGATTACATGTCGGGCCTTCGTTCTACTAATCATGGAAATGACTTTGTTTTCGTGGTCGTCAATAGATTCTCGAAGATGGCCATTATGGCGACCTGCAAGAAGAATATCACAGCAGAAGCCACTGCTAAACTCTTCATTGAATGATTTTGGTTACACTTTGGGATCCCACAGTCTATCATCTTAGATCAGGACAACAGGTTCCTCAGTACATTTTGGTCCAGCCTCTGGTCAATGCTGGACACCAAGCTCACCATGTCCACAACTTTCCATCCCCAAATTGATGGCTAGACAGAGGTCGTCAACATGATGATCATACACAATTTGTGCATGTACAACTCAAAGAATCCACACACATGGGATGAGAGCCTCCCCTATGTACAACATAGCTATAGCCAGGGCCTCCACAACTCAATTGACCACATCTCATTTTAGGTGGGCTTGGGATTCCAACCACTATGTCCCATTGATGTCGCCATGCCCTTTGCAGCTACTCAGGTTGATTCGATTCATGTCTAGTCTGAAGTTGCCAAGGTGAAAAACTTCATTGAGCGAATTCAACACATTTTCCAATAGGTTCATGACATATTGGATAGAGCCAGTGCTAATTACAAGCAGCGACATGATCAATATTAGGTGCAATACAACTTCCAGGTGGACAAAAAAGTGTGGCTACATTTGCAGAAGGAGTGCCTCGCTAGACCCCACCTTAAGATTCACCCACTCCGATATGTTCCATACACCATCACCAAGGTTGTAGGGGAAAATGCCTTCGAGCTCAGTATTCCACCATTCCTTGGTCTTCACCCATTGTTCAATGTGGACTGCCTTCATCCCTACTTTCCAGCTCTACTGGACACATCCGACATGGCAGAACAACTCACACCAACAGAGTTAAATCCAGACTACATGGAATAAGCCACAACTGATTAGATTATGGACACATAGATCAAGAACACCTGCTAGCAGAGTATCCATCTATATCGAGTTCTCAAAGTAGACCAACTCCTTCACCAGGGCAAGTGGCTCACCAGGGACCAAGTTTAGCGGAAGTTTCCTCATCTCATAGAGGAACTCAACGCAATGGGGACCATTGCTTCCTAATTGGGGAGGAATGATCCAGGTGGATATTGGTGGCCACCTGCCTATTCCACTTAGACCCCCGCCATTGTTTCTTTCAGTTTTTCAGTTTCCTTAATTGTAGCAGAATTTACTATTTTTGGCATTTTTTCGGGTCCTAAACTTCTGAAGCCGTTTTGAGGCCCTAAACAATGTTTTTTGGGCATCAAACATTCAAAAAATATGAGATTGTTCTAGACTCGATACTCACTATCAATGGTTGTAGTCCTCAAATAGATCTTTCTAACAATGTATCATGTGCATCAAATGAAGATAGAATGCCAAAGTTACGACCCTGGGAAATTGATGTACCAATTTACCCCGATGGGCCCCATATTCTGGTGTTTCATCTCCTAGGGTTAGGTTTTTGGATGTTTAGGGTTTCCATAGTTTCTCAATAATATATAGGCCTTTAAGATTCATTGTAACACAGATTTGAGAGGCTTGTAGCCACCACATCTCTTCTCAGAGATAAGCTACCAGTGCCCTAGCTAGTTTATTTCCATTCTGTCTGTAAACAAATTTCAGTTCTTTGATATTAATGAAATGAAGTGTTATTTCCACTGCATCTTTGTATTCATGGTTGTTTTTGTATTCTATTGTGTTCTTGCATAAATTTTGATCATAAAGTTAATGGAGAAATTACTAAGTAGAATAGTGGTTAGAAGTGGGTTAGCCCTAAAATAAAGAAAGTGGGTTAAGATGGTTAGAAGGTAATTTAAATAATAAAGTTAAGTAATGAGTGTACTATAAGTCAAAGTGGATACAAAAGAAATTATTTCAATAATAAATTTAATGGAGAAATTACTAAGTGGACAAGTGGTTAGATGTGGGTTAGCGCTAAAATAAGGAAAGTGGATTAAGATGGTTAGAAGGTAACCCCTTGAGGAAGCTACATGAAAGTATAAATAAGAGACAAGGGTCTCTCATTTTTAATCACACTTGAGAATATTGAATATCTACAAGTGAATGAGGTAACCAAAGGATATATAAGCTGAATTTCAAAGGGAAGATGAAGTAAAGAAGGCTGAAACTCAAGGGAGGATAAATTCTTTTGATGATGCTTTCTAAGGTATGTTATTTACAGGTATTCTCACCATTTTCGCAATAACTTTTTTTCTAGAATTATTCAGGCCATGAAATTGGGAGGTTGTTTAGGAAACATATCCAAGTAGTTGTGATAAAAATTTCAGCTTGTGGGTTGTTGTATTTTTGGAGTTACACTCCGTGGAAAATAGGGTTTGTGGCTAGTCCTGAAACTAGTCTAAAACATGTATTTCGGGTAAAAACATAATAAATTATTCATAACAGATCCAAATTCAATAAAACAAAATGTATTAGTTAGAGTAAAAGTTTTATATCTTTATTCATTACATGTACATAGTTATGATTATTGCAAGTTAGGGTTGTTGACTAATCCAAAATTGGTCATGTGAGACTAAAGTAGAGTTTGATGAAAATGTTATTCTCTTGTTGTTAAAGTTAAGGAAGTTTTACAGGTATGTGATCATATACAACAGGTCTATTACATAGTTACAAATCAGATTTGGATAATGAAATTGATGAGGGATTTTGGTTGAGGTACATGTTGGGTACATGGTTGAGACAAGTAGTTGATGAGTTGGTACATACATGAGGTGTATAGTTGATGATGTTGGTATATCTTGATGCGTCATAGTTTATGTGTAATTTATGCATTATTGGTACATATTTGGTGCATGATTGATGCACTTGTTGATGGTACAGGTTGAGGTAAAGGTTGGTGCATGGTTGATGCACTTGTTTATGGTACAGGTTGTTTGGGCATGTTATTGTGACAGGTTTGTTGAAGGAAAATCTCCCCGCGGATAGGTAGATCTCCTCTTGAGAGATAAACTCTTAAATATTAAGATAGAAGGTGCTTAACATGGACATTGACTTCCTTTTAGATCTAGATAAACTAATGTGTGAGGAGGAAGGAGAAAAAAAGTACCTTTTTACCGGTGTTTGTCCCTGCACAGTTCGAGTTGAGATCCAATCTTAAGCCTTGTAGAAAAACAAAGATACAACCAGCTTCCTACTCTACTAAGATTAGCTTGAAACATATCTATCTATTAGAGACAAGTTCATGTGAGATAAAACACAGACTTGAATGAAACAGGCCAAGCATATTATATTAATGAGAACAACAATGAAGAAAACTTACAACCATAGACGTGAGTGCAGGAGCTTCATCAAGTTCCCCTTGTCCAAACCCTTGCTTAAACAGTCCACACATAGAATGTTGATGCTCCAAATGACATACCACTCATGAGATCATAAGTTTGGTATAATTCTCAATCTCCATTCCCATTCCTCCATGGAAATCCCTCATTATATAAGATTTGGAGACTTAACCACCATGGAGAGAATCTCTCATCAGATCCACTAATAAAGAGATCTCAAATATATTTAGGGAGAAAATAACTCTTAAGAGTTTTGGGGAGGAAATATCTCTCAAGGATTTTAAGGAGGAAATATTTCAACCATCCATGAGATCCTCCACCTTCCCTAAAAAATAGGAAACCAAATGTGAGGTGGATTATCACACTTAATTACTTCCTTTTTCATGAATATTAATAATAATTCATGTGCACTTGATTTTCTCACTTAATCAATTTCTTTTCCATGAATATTAATAATAATTCATGTGTACTTAGCATTTTTGCCTTCATGTAATATATCCCTCCTCCACATTGACTAGGGATTGTGACATAGGTTATTCCATGGTGTCAAGGTGTATGCGACACTTATAAGACACTTTACAACACTTAGGGCGAGGTACCTAGGTGTGAAAATTTCATGTGTAACAAGGTTATTTGTATAGGTTTGATGCACGGTTGATGCATTTGTTTATGGTACAAGTTGAGGTATAGGTTGATGTATGGTACATGTTGGCACAAGTTATTTGTACAGTTTTTTATAGGTTGATTATAGGTTGATTGGTACAGTTTCACAACAATATATCTCACAGTGATAGTGTGATAGTGGTTCCATCATTCTACTTCTATGTCAGGGCTGTTGGACGGGGCAAGGACATGTGCTTTTAGACACCTTTTGGTTGTAATCGGAGAACATAGGGGGTTGTAGCCTCCTTCTAGTTGTAGCCAGAGAATTGGGGAGTTGGAGCTTCCCTCAGGTTGTAGCCTGAGAAACTAGGGGGTTGGAGCCTCCTTCCAGTTGCAGCTGGAAAACAAAGGAATTTAGTTCTTCCAATGAATGTAATTCTTAAAGACATATAAGAAAAAACATTTCATGGTTTTCTCCCACTTTGGGTTTCCATGTAAAAACACGGGTGTACTGTGTATGTGTATGATTTCTCATTTGTTCAATGTTTATTTACTCTACAATTATTGGATGATAATGCTACATTGATATAACACTTGCATTATATGGTTAAAAACGATTACATTTCTCTATTACTGATTCAACCCCCCTCTCAGTAATCCAACATAAACTTATGTAGTTCATAGACCATTGCCAATCCTTCTCGTTTCATGGTAGAATAATTCTTCTTTGCTATGGACAACTTCCTTCTTGAAAAAGAAATTGGGTGATCTATGTCTCCCTCCCCTGGTTGGGATAGTATTGCGCCCAATTCTATGGATGATGCATCTACATATACATGGAACTTTTTTTTCCAATATGGAAAGATCAAAATCAACACAGTCACTAGTTTTTTTTTTAAGGTGTCCAAACATTTTTGATAGTCCTTGTTCCATTGAAAATTTTCTTCCTTATTAAATAATTTTTTCATAAGTATTGTGATCTACACATAGCCTTTGATAAATTTCCTGTAATAGCTTGTATGACCCATAGTTTCTCTCAGTTGTCTGACTGATGTCGGTGGTTCTAAATATGAAATTACTACAATCTTGGCTGAATCTACTAGTGATCATTGTTTTCAAACTACATGTCCCAATGTTGATGCTTGAATCCATCAGGACCAAAAAAAAAACCTCATGAGGACATTAGTCACCCTTCGTTTTTAAAGAGGTGGTTCTCCTCTTTGGATAAAATATATATTTGTGAATATCTTGGGGTAGGGAGAGTGCTAGACAACAAATCCCAGATATTTATTACTTTGATTTAAATGAAAATGGTTCTTCAATAACCCAATATGATCTTTATGTGCAACAAAAGTCTTTTAATCTGAAAAGATTGAAGGAGGGCTTCAACATCATAATTAAATGTGATAAGCATCATGCGTAATCTTCTTAATAGTATATAAATACATCCTTATCTTCTTCATAGGAGAGAATGATTTTATCATATCAAATAATTTAAACAGAGTACTACAATAAAGATCAAAATATAATTTGATAGTTCAACCTCAAATACATTATATTTAGAATTATGGGTTACAAAGTACAGTCAAGATCAACCCCAAAGCAATTATTTGTGGAGTTTTATTCATGAAATATGTTCTTCATTACAAAACCTTTGACAACCATATGTTTGGCTGCAAATACTCAACAATAAGAAAATATTTTAAAAGAATATAAGAATAACACTCAACAACTTAGCCTTGTTCCCAACTCTAAGATTCAAGCATAAAGCTACGAGAAGTGGTGTAGGAGAATATATAAAAAAATGGAGAAGATGGAGACTTCTTTCTTTTGATCAGAAGCTTGATTGTGTATCCATGGTTGTACCTTCTTCTTCCTATGATCTTCTTACCTTCCCCTCTGACAATATTGATTATTTCATCTTGGATGAATCCTCTCTTCCCTTTTTAAGGACATATTTTCTAACTACCTGAGTAGTTAGGGTTTTCTTCCTCTCTTAAAATTCCCATACAAGTTTCTTATTGAAACATTCCATTTAATTAGTGAATCGTTAATTCCTAATTAATGAAATTATATCATCAATATATACATATCTAAAATGGGTCCCTTTCCATTTTTAATAAAATATTTTAAATAAACTTTTATTTTCACAATTCAATTAATTCCCATTTAAAATAGGAGGACTGTGTTTTAATTTTCTGGGAATTACAATCACATTTTTAACCATGGTAATCACTTGTTATGTGATATTCATTTTATTATATTTAAAATGACATAAATTGTGCGTAAATTCATTGCTCGGATCTGAAGATATGAGCTCGTGAAGTTGACTTGTCACACAGTCCCATTAAAAGTGCAACTGACTGATATTTAATTTCTGAGAAAAATATATCAAATTTCAGCACTTGAAACCTATACCACCATTTTCTACACTGCAATACCTTTCCAATGGTATAAAATTTTCACAATTCATACACCCATATCTCAAGTTATGGCCTATGGAAAATCAAAGCTCAACCACCGTCGATCAAAATTGATGGGAAAATGTGGGCCCTTGGATGAATTTTGTGCTTCCCTTCATAAAATTTGAATTTTTGGTTTGAAAGCCTATCCCACATGGATTGGAATATTTGATTCTTCATGACATATAATACTAATTATTTTATACACTTAGCAAGAAACACGAGAAGAGAATAAATTATGGATCTTAGAGGATTTGGCCCTTGGAAAATTGTTGAATAAAACAGTAATTTTGGAATCCTGTCATCATCCATCTCATGCCCAGTCATCGATGAATAAACAATTCATATAATACCATTTGTATTTTTAACAAATTTCCACGTGTCTCTAATAATAATATCCCACATGTCTCCCTCCACCAGTTGTCATGTGTCACAATTCCATGCTTCCATGTGGAATGTTCTTATTGGTTCATGGTTTAAATGGGGAAAACTTTGAAATAATGGTTAAGTATGGGAAATCAGGTGAAAGGGTAAGTGAAGGGAAAATTGTAGGCAACCAAAATTCAATAGGGTAGTTTGTAGCTTGCAGAGATGGGTTGGCAGGTTGGGGAGTGAGGTGAGTAAGGGAGTGAGGGATGACTGGTGTCTTCCCTCCTGAAAGCTATATTACTTTGAAAAAATTTTAAGTAGGGAGAGGGTAAGGAGATGAGAGGGGGTGGCGATAAGTTTTAGGTGGGAAGGTAAAGTGTAGGAAGCGGGGTTAGGATCATGGCCGGTTTGTGTAAGTGAGAGGGTAAGGTGAATGAGTCTGTGAGTCCGCAATATAATAATAGACTAAGTGTCGAGGAACGGTCGGTTGGACACACGTGCAAGAGGAATTAAATGCTTTTGAGCTCAACACCCACGACAAGGCTAATGGTCAAAATGTAGATCATGGAATTTGGGGTGCAAAGCGAAGGTCACAAAAAATGGAGGATGACATCTTGAACCCACGAACAATGAAATATGACTAAGTATGAAAAGAGATATGTTGAGTGAAAATTATAAGTATGGTAGAATTATAATATAGAAGAGGAGAGGAGAACATGATACTTAGAAATATTCTTCAAAATTGGACCTCTGGACAAGATCTTGAGTAACCTAGGCACACATAATTAGATTTTTGATCCAAAAAATGTGTGGTGAACCTGAGACTGAGGGCTACAAAATGAACATATAAAAGTTCAAAAATGTCTTCTTTTGATATCAATTATTTTATGAGTCTAAGAGCATGAAAATATAGATGGCCAAATTTTGGTCAAAAACTAGTTACAACTATGGGACAATGACCCCCTATGGGTTGCTAACAACACCAGAATCTCAAGACCAGTTACCTTCTCCATTGGGACATGGAGTCATCTTCTAAATACAATCTTGCAATTATTCTTCTTTCAAGGAGTTATCTTCAAACCTCAATATAAATAATTCCTTATTGTGCAAAACTTGAACTGATAAATAAAATATGTACATACATGATCTACCTACCCTAACTTACTTGAAAGAAAGGGGCACCTTAGGTGTAAGTAGATTTACAATGGAACCATTCAATCATCCCATTGACTTGTGAAATGCGCTCTAACAATAAGAAAAATATTGGGGTTTCTACCAATAAATCAGGAGCATGAAAATTGGGTGCATGCCCAAAATGTATCACAATGGGATCGAGCAATGTGTGCAAAAGACTTGTTTTCATTGGCGGGATGACAATACTTTCAAACCATAATTTAATGAAATCAATTCTTGTGTGCTCAATAATACTATTTTATTTGATTAGATGAGTATTTTTCAACATAAGAATACATTCATCCTTTTCCTTATTTCCAACCACTTCCAAGGTTCTTGATTCATAAAAAATATCAAGGCGATCTTGCTCATTGTTCTTTTCAAGATTCACTTCTTCCATCAATTCTTCTTGCTGCAAGTTATTTTGTAATGTTTCATAATCTATTACAAGGATGTAATATTCTTGTGTATTTGGTGGAGTAATCGAGGTGGATATCGGTGTCCACCCACCTTTTCCAACTGGCTCAAAACAATTTTCTGGCAATTTTGGTAACTTACTATTTTTAACATTTTTTAACTTCTGGGGCCATTTTGAGGGCCTAAATGAAGGTTTTTATGGATTGATATTCTCAATGATATTTTAAAGCTCTAATTTATCCCCCAAAATGAATCTCCTCGACAATTCCTTTCCAACGAGCTATCGTGCGCCCCAAACGGAGATTGCATGCCAAAGTTACGCCCCCGGGAAGTTGACACACCAAACTACCCAAAACGAGTTCTACAAAACTGTTGGATTTTCATCTTCCGAGGTTAGTGTTTTGGATTTTCTTTATGATAAAAAATTACTTTGGAGCCTCATTGTAAAATCTTCTTTATGTGAATGCGAGTAGCAGACACATCTCTTCTCAGAGATAAGCTGGCACCATTCTAGCAAGTCTTTCACTCTGTATTTCTACAATCTTTGTACATTTTCACTCATTAATAGAAAATTGTGTTTTACTATATCTATCTATTTACAGTTTCATCTCTGATACATTTATGTTATATTATTGGATATACAATATACCTCTGTACATTTCTTTTTTATATCCCTGCTCTCATTTCGTGCCGAAAATAATCTGAATCATGGAGGCTCCTCAATTTCATTCTCAAATTTGTTGTTTGAAATATATTCATATGGAGTATATAGAAGGCTGAAATTTTCTTCTTGTAATTTGGAATTTTTATGTTCATCTTCAAAAACTTGACTTGACTTAAAATTTTCATCCACTCTTTTATTAGACTCATGTTCAAAATTGGGTATTTCGTTATCTTGCTTCCATATGGGAAGTAAAAGAAAGAAACTCTTTAATCTTAGAAGTGAAAATCCTATCCCTAGAATATCTCCAGACATGGAAGAAAGAAACGAACAACCCCAAGACAAGCATCATGAGGAGAGACAAGGAGGTGGAAGAGATTCTACAAGAAATTAAGGAAACCCAGGATTTGAAAATCGAAGGAGGGTAAGAGATTCCCCTATAAATATTATAGGTGAGAAACATGATCTTCATGTTATCCCTAAGGGCACCTTAAAGGAATTTTCTAGAGATGTAGAAATTGATGCAAAGAGGCATCTGCACTTATTTCTTGATGTTTGTGATTTTCATCATGTTGATTATGATGATGTCAGGGTAAGGTTGTTCTGCAAACCTTATCAGGAAGAGCATATGAATGGTATACACCATTTCCCAGTAGATTAATTCACTCATTCAATGACCTCAAAGCTATGTTCCTGACTATGTTTTCCCCTCCAATTTCTTACCGTACCCTTCTCACCGATTTCACCCATATTGGTTTGAGTAAGAATGAAAGGATACGAGATTTTAATCTTAGGTTCAATAAAACCTTGAGTAGGATTCCAAAAGATAAAATACCAAATGACCTAGTCATTCTTGGTTTCTATAAGAATTCCATGCCCCCGAATGTGAAATATGCTATCATAACATCCCAAATGGATACTTTGGAGAAGGAAATGACTAAATCCACTGAGATGGAAGAAATTATGATTGAAACAGGTGTCGACCCCAACATTATACTGGGAAGCATACAAAGTTAGCTGGAAGGATTAGATATTGATAATAAACGAGATTCCAGTTCAAGAAAGAATGAATAGTTTGAGTCTCGACCGAATAAGAACCAAACGATGGGAGGAAGATTTTTCAAGGGAACCATACCTGATGTAAAGGTTGACCCTATGGAAACACAGGAAAATAAGTAAAGAATTGAAATTGCACAGATGAATAGAACCATCAAACAAATGCATAACAATATAGCTAGACTAATAAGGGGAGATAATTACATGTCAAATCCAAGAATGTCAATCCCAAATAAAAGGAGGAACCCTCCCTAGGAAAACAGAGTGAGGATTGAGAACATGGATAATCTGCAAATACCAAGGATTCCTAGACAATCTACTCCAAATGCGGTTGTTTTGGATGATGTGTATGAAGAACAATTAATAGAGAAAGAGAATTATTACTCACATGATGAAAGCTATGAAACTGTGCATATAGATGGATGCTAGACATCCATGTATATATTTGAAGAGGGTGAAAATGATCCCAACTCACAATAAAACATTACAAAGACAAGAGTATTTGTAAATAGACCAAAAAATAAAGGTGATTGTGATAAAGAGAACCAAAAAGAAAAAGAAAAAGAAAAAAACAAATGAGAAGGTGATGGATAGCGTTGGAAGTAAAAGGCAACAAATGACGTCAAACTCCACTCAAATGACATATAATGTCATAGAGTATTTGAGTAAATTAAGGATAACCTTGTCGTTTAATGAAGTGGTGAAGATTCCCTAACAAAGAGAAAACATTTTGAAAATTTTGGATGATTCGTCTAAAAGAGAAGAAGTTGTTGTTACCATTCAAAAAACAATCCCTATCCAGTCAACTACCAAGCTGAGAGGTAAAATTCCTCCCTTCTACATTTCTATTGAAACTCATGATGTTGCACTGCATAATTGTTTAGTTGATACTGGTGCAACAAACAAAATCATGCCACTGGAGGTCATGGAGGCATTGGGCATGAGTTGCACCAAGTATTATGAAACCGATGAAAGTATATATGTAATTGATTATAGAAAAGTGCCAGCTTATGGAGAAATCAAGGACTTTTATGCTTGGATTACGAAAACCCCCCATATCATTACAATTTTCAATATTTTTGTGGTTGACCTTCCTCCAGCATATGGATTTGTGTTGGGAACGGATTGGGCATCTATGATCAGGGGATATATAATGAATGATGGAAGTTGTATGATGTTTCTAGGAAAATAAGGACAAATGATTAAAGTTCCCCATGAACCTAGAAAACCCTTTTCCTTCAAGAAGAAGGACAATGAATCGATGAAGGATTATGTAGATGTTGGGATTAGAAACTATGTTATCCTGGACATGGAACATAATGAAATCCTAGAGCAAGTGCAAGACATGGAGAATCAATAATGTTCATTTGAAGGGTATTGGAGGACACCATTTGATAGAGCTTGTTCAATCTTTGGGAATGGATTTGGAATTGTTCTTATGAGTCCAAGTAAGATTATGCACCCACGTGCCATTAAAATGGATTTTTCATGCACTAATAATGAGGTAGAGTATGAAGCTTTCATTTAGGGGATGATACTTGCACAAGGAATGAAAATAGAACATCTAATTGTAACTGGCGATTCATAGTTGGTCATCAATCAAGTTACTTAGAGGTATAAAATAAAAAGGAAAGTCTTAAGTTGTATTTCAAAAGAATTAATGAATTGATGGAATCTTTCAGTTCCTTCAACATTTCCTTCATTCCAAGGGACAATAATCACAAGGTAGATTCATTAGCTTTGGTGGCCTGATTGTCAAACCCAGACGATATCCAAAGAAAAATGTCTTTCCAAGTATAAAGAGATTTTTGACCGTCTATGTTAGATAACATTGAATATTTGCAAGTATTTGAGAATGATGAGCAGCTGTAAATTTTTTTTTAAATGATGATGATGATGAATATGATCACTCTTCTTCTTTCCCCAAATATTATATATAATATAATTTTTTTTTACAAAATATGATCATGCTAAGAATATCCTTAAAGAATTTTTAGTTCTAAAAGTACAAGAGAGAAGAAAAGTCAATATTGGAACCGACAGTTCCCTGAAATATGTCAACTTCGGAGTTGATTTCACCACTGAGGAACTTAATCAATATGTTTCCTAGTTAAAATAATACATTGATGTATTTTCTTGGATGTATGATGATTTGAAAGCTTATGATAAAACTATATTCCAAAATATCATTCCTTCAAGGGAAGAAGCAAAGCCTGTAAAGAAAAAAAAAAGGTTGATGAATCCCAAATTGAAACCTCTGGTAAAGACTGAGTTGGAGAAATTGAAGAAGGAAAGAATAATTTATCCCATTAGGCACTCCGACTGGATTTCAAATCCTATGATCGTAAGAAAGAAGACTGGGGAAATATGGATGTGTATTGACTTCAAAGACCTTAACAAAGAAAGAATAAATGATAACTTTCCTTTACCTAATATGGATTTCCTTCTCCAACAAGTTATTGGATCGACCTGCATATCTATGTTGGATAGTGTTTCTAGATATAACCAAGTCTTGGTGGCTGAGGAAGATAGGTAAAAGACGACATTTATCACACCTTGGGAGACATATGATATGATATAATGCAATTTGGTTTGAAGAATAATGGAGCCACATTCTAAAGGGCCACGGGTCATGCATTTAACGAGTTGATAGGAAAATTTATGGCAGACTATCAATATGAATTGACAGTTAATTAAAGGAAAAGGGGTGATCATATCCATAATTTAGGAAAGGTTTTTGAAAGATGTAGATTATATGGTGTCTCTCTAAATCCAAAGAAATGATTGTTTGTTGTAACTCAAGGAAAAATATTGGGCCATATTGTATGAAAGGAAGGTATTTACATAGATCTAGAAAGATTTAAAGAAATAAATGATCTCAACCCCCCAACATCCAAGAAGGGAGTCCAATCATTTTTTTGCAAGATCAAATTTGTGTGAAAATTTGTTCCTAATTATGCAAGTATCGTGAAGATGAACAATTTATTGTTGAAAAAGGAGAAGAGTTTTGAATGGACAGTGGATACTCAAGAGGTGTTCAATAGTATCAAAGGAGAAATCACCATTTCTCTAGTCCTCATTATTCCAGACTTTCAAGGGGATTTCATCATCTATTCATTTTCTACAGAGACATTTGTTGCATCCATTCTTACTCAGAAGAATATCAAAGGAGAAGAACTACCAATAAGTTTCATGAGAAAAACCCTACATGATTATGAGTTGAGGTATTCAGAACTGGAGAAGTAAGCCTTACCTCTTGTAAAAGTATTAGTGCACTTTCAGACATACATATTGAACTCCCATGTTATTTGTCATGTTCCCTCATCACCAATGAATATGCTTCTGAATCAACAATTGAGAGAAGGAAAATGGGATAACTAGTTGGAAAAGATACAAGAATATGATATCAAGATTAAACCTTTAAAAGCTATCAAAGAAAAAGGATTATGTAAGATCATTTTGAATGGAGATTCGGTCAACGGAATGATTTCAATTTCAGTCGGAGAACCATTAGATGATTCATAATGGTACATATATATTATATTCTACCTAAGGTTCGAGAAATTTCTTGTTACCATGAACCCCAAGGAACGAAGAACAATGAAGATGAAGAAGAACCAATATGTGTTGATTGTTGACATATTGTTCAGGAGAAATTATGATGGTATACTACATATATGCATTGATAAAAATCAAGCCAAATAAATAATAAGAGAATTCCATGAAGGAATATGTGGTGGAAACTTTGCACCTACTACCACCATGCACAAGATAATACGAGAAGGATTCTATTGACAATCAATTTTCATTAACTCATATGCCACAATAAAGAAGTGTGTATCATGCCAACATTTTTCAGTAAAAATGAAGAGATCTGTGATGCCTTTGCATCCCATAATTGTAGAACAACCTTTCTCCCAATGGGGACTTGATGTTGTCGAGCCAATCAATCAAAAGTCTAGCAAGGGGCATATGTACATTCTCAAGGCTACAAATTATTTCACGAAATGGTTGGAATCAGTAGCATTGAAGAAATTTGATTATGAAGAGATAATTAAGTTCCTCAAAGATAATATCCTTTCGAGATTTAGTGTCCTAGATAAATTTATCACAGATAATGGTTCGATTTTCATCGGGTCAAATTTTATAGAGTTTTGTGGAGAATATGGAATCATCATGGGTCAATAATTGAATTATTATCCACAAGGTAATGGCCTTGATGAATCCAAAAAAAATACACTTGTTTAGATACTGAAGAAAACCATTGACAAGAACCAAAGGAATTGACATATGAAGCTATCAGATGCATTATGGGAAAGCAGAACGACTCTGAAGGATAGCACCGATATGTCTCCATATATATTGGTTTGTGGGAAAGAAACAAAAATTTCTATTATCCTCAAGATCAATGCATTGATTTTTGTGGTTAATATTGAATATATGAAATAAATTTCACCCATCCATAGGAGAATCAATCAGTTGCTGAAGTTGGAAGAAGAACGAAGCAAAGCCCTAAATCGAACTTCTCAAAGGCAGCATAGCGCCAAAAGATATTTTGATCAAAGCATAATTGTAAATAATTTTCATAAGGGAGAGCTAGTGTTACTTTGGAACAAGTCCAAGTAGTGTAAATGGTTAATTTCCTATACACACATTTGCAGAGAGAATTGGAGAAAGAAGAAGAAGGAGAGAAAGAATGAAAGAATTCTCATTAACCATATTCCACACTCAAAGAGTGAATAATTTACAATAGATATAGGATACATGAGTAATTGATGAGCCATAGTGGTGGTATAGAGTGATCTAGACACACACCAACAGTTATGGGAGTAAACTGCCACCTAGTCTAGTCTCTCAGGCAGTTACGGGAGTGAACTGCCACCTAGTCTGAGTTAACTAGTCAACTAGTCTTCAGTTAATTGAATGAACAGAGAGTAGTGAGGAGTTAACTCAGGAAATCAAGGGTAATGTGCCAGTCTAGTGATGATCCCAAGGCAAGTGCGCATTAGATGGTGATGATCCCAATGTTGCATGGTGACAAAACCAATGTAGCATCTAAACTCAAGTCAACTAGTCAAACTGAAGTGTCATCTGAAAGAGAATATTCTCCAGGAGGAATATTCTCCCTTAAATTATAGGAGACTAGATAATGAATAATTATAACTAATAAACAAGGAAATATACTAGGAAAAATAAATCCTATATGTGTGTGAAGTAACTCCAACAAGGATAAGTCATCAATGCATATAAATTTCAAAGAACTTTGGATCGTACCTTACGTCGTCAAGAAGATCTTGGGTTTTAACTCATATATTCACCAATATATGAAGGGTAAAATATTAATGCTTCTTGTCAACAAGAAACATTTGAAAGGTTTCTTCTCCTAAGACTTTTTCATTCTCATTGTACATAATTTTATTTTTTAGTTTGTATAATCTTACTCTTACTCCATAGCCCAATAGGCAGAAGCACTTGGTCATGAAAGGTTCTGGATTCTTGAAAATCCACAAGGAGTTATCATCCCACGGTTGGAGCCATTTTTTGAGATCAATTCCCTATTCCAAAATCCCCCCCCTTTCTATTTCCCCAACTGATTTTGTCCATTTTGTTTCCCTCTTCTATACTTACCCAAATTCCCCTTTTCTTTTTCCCTTCTATTCTCCCTTTCTAGTTACTATACTTAGTCATTTTTCAAAATGGCGGGTTCACAGGTTGGTGAACTCGTGGGTTATCACTTCCTATTTCCCATATCATGAGTCTGACTAACCACCGTATCATCCTACACTTAATCATTTCTGCCGTCACGGGTTCCCAGGTTGGCGGGTTTCAAGATTTCATATCCCATGTTCTATGATGTACATTTTGACCATCAGACTCCTCGAGCTCCTAAGTATCTCATCTCTCCTATATTGAGTTCGAGTGATCAAGTTACAACACTTAGCCATTTTTCAACCTTTTGCAACGATGAGTTCATGGGTCCCCGGGTTGGTGGGTTGATGAAAAATCCCAAATTATATTTTCTCTTGTCCGTCCCCACCACCTTTGTGCTTTTCCCAATGCACATTTAGTATGGTTTAATGCTAATAAATCATAATGCAATTCCCTTAAAATTCGTCATTAATTAGCAAAGGGCTCGAGGATATTTCTTATTAAACCACACTAAAGCATGATTTGTGGAATATTATATTATATCTCTCAAGCACTCATTTCAAATATTATTTGGATTAAAGGAGCACTCTCATCAACGCATGGAAGCAACAACTCAACAACAGTTCTGCAGAGATACTTTGAATTTTTTTTTACGTGAGGACCATAAATTTTAGTGGTCTAGAGCGTATTCTTATTATTCATTCCCTTCTTCTCAAAAGGAATTAATTTGGACGTCCGAAATTTCTCATGCATGATGTGTTCCTGAAGTTTTTTACTACAAGGAACTGGTTTCCTGGTGCATTGAGAAGTATATACCAAGTCACTAGATGATTCAACTCCAAGACCATTGTTCCATCTCTCTTTCACCTCAAGTGTTCCATAAAATGCTAAAATTCTGAGAGCTAACACTCACCTTCAAAGGTGAATATTGCATGGACTTATTGAAAAATAATGACAACAACCTAGACCTCTTACTTGAATTATTGGAGAATCCTGTGACCATGTCTGAAGATATTACCATATTGCAGGTCAACTCGTTCAAAAACCCCTATCAGGAAATTTCCTGGTTATTTACTAGAGTTACAGGCCAAGAAAATAGTGCCAACATTTCTTGTATGATCATTTATATCTTATATTTTACTTTCAAGGAGAATACCATTTTCGATTGGGGAAAGTTGATTTCCATTGAAATATCTTCCTAATTGTCTTAATATAAAAGGATAATAAATTCTTTATGGATTCTTATTTGGTTTTGCGATAGCACATTGTTGTCGATTTCCTAAATTGTTTATTTGTAAGAAGGTGAATTGTGAATTTGACCCCATGAACTTTTGGTACCAAGAATTGTGGAGGCACAAATATTCCCTACATTTTTTTGAAGTTTTCAATGACTTTGTATCAGTTTTTAAAGGATTTTTGTTTGGAAAAGACACCCCAAGAATATCCTCCCAAGCAAGTAAATTCCTGGATAAAAAGGGGACCTTGGAGCAAATGGAAAATTACAATGTTATCAGGATTTTTGGTTCCAATAAAAATCCCTCCTTTCTTCCATGCCATATATCCGACCGAATTTTTGTTACACAAGTTGCAAGGAAATATAATTTCTGGCTCCACTTTTTTCATGAGAAATGAAAAAAAAAATCATACCTTTTCCTTGGAATATTGGGGACTTTGTTTATGGAAATATGAACAAAATTGATGAATTTGCAAACCACTTCCACAACTTTAATCTCAAGTATGATGAAAATATTAAAGGGTTAAACCCTAATGTAATCTTTATGGAACATATTCTAGTAGTGGGTTTTACCAATTCATTTATCCAAATAGTTCTAGGAGAAGAAGAAGATAATAACTTGGGCAATCCTACTCACACTGCTGGTGACTTAGAGACGATACTCATTACCAATGAATTTTACAAACATAAAGTAAAGGGTCCCAACAAGAAGATTGCCCAGTCCCCAATTGTTACTCCTAATACTAAAACATCTCAGAGTAGTTCTCCAATGACCCAACCACCTAAAAAAGTAATCAACAGTAGTTCATGCAGAGGAGGAGATGAGAACTCCCCTCTAGGAAAAATTGAAAGATCGCATAAACTTCCTTTGAGGAAGAAGAGGAATAATATTGTACAAGAGGAAGAAGAGAATCACATTGAAGGTGACATCAATAGCTTCTCCCTTGAATATATGGATCTTTGAGGCTGACATTGAGAAAATGTTTCCTAACATTGATCAGCCAGGAGGCGCGGCCCACCAGAATCCATCATTGGAAATTTTTGAGAATGAGAGCTTTGATGAAGATGAGTCATTTTTATTTCAGAGTGTTGTCTTTGAAAACAAATCTAAGAAATTGATTATTGAGAAGAGTGATGCAAAGAATAAAAAAGGGAAATATCATTCGGAGGTTAACCTAAGAAATATGTGGCCTTCCCATATTTCTAGAATCCATAGAGAAATCGACGATGCATTGGAATACTCCATTGGGGGTCTTGAAGTGGAAAATATAAAGTTAAAGGAAAGGATTAAGCAACTGGAAGATACCTTGATGCCTCTTCCACTTCTTTCCATCCCTTTGGAAATTGCCGGACCCACCACATCCACAATTAAATTAAAAGGATCCTAAATCTTACTCACATCATCAAGGAGCTATGTGGAAAATAATAACAAGAAAATAATGGCACTGGTTAAAGAATCTTGGGAAATTTCAAAGAACATGATTTCTTTTGGCTCAAGGGTGCATTCCTTCCATGAGTATTTGTAGACCAACTTAAAAAATAAATAAAGTTTTTACCTTGATATCATGGTACCCTTTAGTGTTAAAGTTTCCAACATTTCAAAGCTAAGGATAAGAGAGGAGGACCTTCCCTCTCCAAGTCGTATCAAACAATTTAACGCATGTTGGAAAGAAAATATAAATAACTTAAATAACATTGTTCAAGTCTGCATCCAAGACATCTCAAGGAGGGAAGAAATATTCAAAAGGATCATGTAGGTGGACCTAGCTGGAAGAAACAACGAAGTCCAATATCCCAAGTTGATCCTCAACTCATTGTTCCTAACAAAACAACAATTTGATGAGAAAGTTGATATTTTTAAAGGATTATCAATCGAAAAATTCTATGGTATAATTGAATATGATGAGGATGCCATAGATAACTAGCTAGTGGATTACTTTGTAAAAAATCGGGATATTGAAGAAGAATTACAAGGCACTTCCCTTGATTTGAGAGACTTAGAGGGTGAGTTGTTCAAAATCAAAATCCGACATGAAATAAATGTGGCACCAATGAAAATTTACATAGAAGAATGGTTTAAGAAAGTTATTGATAAACTGACCAATGAAGGGAAATAAGCAACTGAGATGGTTCCTATAACCATTGATGATAACGATAAAAGGAAATCAACAAGCAAATGAAATCAATGAGAGACCATCATAATATGTTTATGATGATCACATCTTTCTTTTTATTTATCAAGTCCTTCATCCAATTATTCCACCTCTTTCACTAGAAAGGCTTAACCTAAGAATGATAACTCTATTTTTCTTCTTACCAGGTCTTGTTGATCCTTCTACCACCCACTGTTTTCCTTCTAAAAGCTTATTTCTTGTATTTATTTTCTTTATGGTCCATGATATCCCCAATCCCTTTATTTATGAAAAACACATTTACAATTTCAAAGAATATGTAACCAAGTATATATTTTTTTGAAATTTCAAGAGAACTATTGGATTTTTACTACTCTTATACTTTATCATTTATCTAAACTGATCCTACCTTACTATCTTAGATTGAACCAGGTTCATATTTAATAATATCCCAACAAAATCCCTTTAAAACTATCGACCGTTCTGGTAAACTAGAAGGCAACGCAACGCACAGAGTGTACTACGCAGTCTCACCCAAGATAGCTCTATGGGTGGCTGCAATACTCAGATGTTTGCAACCTGGGAATGAGTGGAGATCTGTGGTTGAATATTGTAATATTTATTTATTCAAGATAATGTCCGATCATAGTATTTATTCCATTCATGCATGTGAAATATCAGATCTAATTAGTCAATTTATTCATTCATCTAACATTCAACACTTAACAATAATAAAGAAACATACATTCAATCGCATAACATAGGTGTTACCTGTTGATATTGAGAGGGGGGTGAATCAATATCAAGTACAGTTTAAAACCTTTTTCAACTTATACTTAAACCATTCAACTATATCCAATGAGCAATGAACAATAGTATAAGAGTTACACCAATACACCACAATACACCATGCACAATATATGAGAAATAATCAATAGTTATT
>ML785091.1:681508-695592 GCA_009831015.1 Picea engelmannii | reverse complement strand
TGTTTATGGTACAG
The DNA here is from genome assembly GCA_009831015.1 of Picea engelmannii. Taxonomy (NCBI): domain Eukaryota; kingdom Viridiplantae; phylum Streptophyta; class Pinopsida; order Pinales; family Pinaceae; genus Picea; species Picea engelmannii. The sequence continues at coordinate 695,578 of ML785091.1, read as the reverse complement.
GTTGATTACAGGTTGAGGTATAGGTTGATGCATGGTTCAGACTTATTGGTACAGGTTTATAGCAGTATATCTCACAGTGATAGTGTGACAGTGGTTCCATCATTCTACTTCTACTTCAGGGTGGCAGGACGGGACAAGGACAGGTGGTTGTAGCCACCTTTCAGGTTTAGCCAAAGAACATTGGGGATTGTAGCCTCCTTCTGGTTGTAGCCAGAGATTTGGGGAGTTGGAGCTTCCCTCAGGTTGTAGCCTGAAAAACTAGGAGGTTGGAGCCTCCTTCCAGTTGCAGCTGAAAACAAAGGAAGTTGGTGCTTCCAATGAATGTAATTCTTCAAGACATATAAGAAAAATAAGTTTGTGGTTTTCTCCCAATTTGGGTTTCCACGTAAAACACTGGTGTACTGTGCATGTGTGTGATTGTTTATTTATTACTGCTCATTATTGGATAATAATTCTACATTGATATAACATTTGAAGAAAAAGGATTATAATTATGTTATTACTGATTCACCCCTCCTCTCAGTAATCCAACAACCCCCTCCTGGGTTATGTCCACAAAGATCTAGCTCTCAAGATATTTATTATGGTTCAATAATATGTCATGTTGCACATGCTTACAATCTTGAATCTTACACTCTAAACAGGCTTCCCGATCCCTGCGAGGCTGACTGGATCGCACCAGGCTCCTCAACCTGCAATATAACCCTATGGATTGAGTCACTCACTTCTTTTCTAGCTCACCAACTTACTGACTAGCACTGTTCTTACATATCTCTTCCATCCATCCTCTCATCGTCCTCCCCTCTCTCCTCTGCCTCTCTAAGTACTCCTTATTTATATCCTTGGCTCATCAACCATTACCATACATTGCAAAACCCTAACCCTATCATCGTTCGATATTCCTTGCATGTGCGCCTCGCATTCTTCCATCGCATGTGCTACTTTTCCTTCCAACTATCCTTTCTTCCTTTCATGCCTCTCTTCCCAAAAATGGCCTCCTGTCCTGACTAGGTCTACGTCCAACAATAACTACTTTAGGAACAATATTGACTGTGCTTTTTAACCCTATTTTTAGAATATAAAGTATTTGAGGTTGATCTATCATTATCTTTATTTGAGCAGCCCATGTGTCCACTATGTTAAATTTCTCTTATGCATGCATATCATCTTCTTTTTTTATTTTATGTGATCAAAAATATTTATCCTAAAGTATGATTGATGTGAGCAAATTTTTCTTATTTGCTTTAAATGTGTGGGGTGTGTGATTATTGGTCCTTTCTCTGGAACTTACTTTAAAAAGAAAACAAAAACTCTTGTTCCTTTTATTTGATTAACATATTTTTGTTTATTTGATTAACATGATGGACTTCTACCAAGTCCTAGATTCTAAATATTTAGAAATCCCTGGAAAATATAAAATGGAGTACCACCTCTATAAAAATGTAGGGGGTTTTATATCCTTGTGAGGTTATCATTTTGGTCCTAACAGATTCAGGCGTCAACACCCAACAAAATTCCAAATGATGCACAAAAAATACACTTCTTCATGTTCAGTGAAATTTGACATTGTCTACACTGATCCAACATTAGTCTAAGGACTTTTATATGATCCTGCAGTAGACTAAATGTAACATACATGGGCTGCCTTGTCGGGGCATGCTACTTCAAAAGAAACTACTATGTTCAAGCTCTGATACCAATTTGTAACATACCATGTCTGCCTTTTCGGGGCATGCTACTTCAAAAGAAACTTATTTGTTCAAGCTATAATACCAATTTGTAACACCCCAACCTTCAGCTAGACAATTTCACATGAAATAAATACAAAACAAAACTTCTCACTCTGTTTTGATAATCAAACTATCCATACCTAGGCATAGACTTGTTGGGCTATGGCATATAGATCTCTTTGCGTAACATCATACATATAAACTTAACAATTAATGTGCATTCTACTAATACACAAATTAAATTTGGAAATCACAACAATCTACTACAACAACTTACATAGGCAATATTATAAATATCATGGCATGTACAAAATACACAACATAAAAAATAACATAGAGATGGTACTTATATTTTTATGAAATCCACCAACTACGTGCAAAGATTCCAATAACCTACCATCTTTATACCACACTGGTCCACGATATCAGCAATGGTTCACCCCTGAGCTGGGACAAAAATCACCCAGGGTAGAGGGAATCCGATGCTAGGATGAGACTACAGAAAGATGCATAATGAAACAGGAAGGATCCCCTCCAAGGAAACTAATTATGCCCATTGATCACATACTCTCATTCCCCACATTATTATCCCACCCCGAGAATATACAACTTCACTATTCCATAGTCCATCGGTTACTCCACTTCCCTTCCATGGATGTAGCAACATGCTGAATCATGAATTCTCAGAGATTTGTAGCTGATGTTGAACTCCCTCCAAACGAAATCACTTTCCCAACAATCTCTCTCACCTAGAGAGAATTGCTCACAGGCCTCACAACCTGCTTCTTCAATCCACAGGCTTGGAAACCTGCCTTTTCAAACCACATGCCTCACAATTTTCTTCTTTTGTCCAGATCCCAAGTCAAATGGGTAACCATTGTAGCAAAATTGAGTATGGGTTCTAGTAATGACAACAAGCCACGCCAGTCCAGAGAAAAACATGGGTAGCAATAGAAAAATGACTAAGGTGTGATATGGCTTAGGAACTAAATAGTCATGTTGTGCTTCATAAGAAAATGGGTTAGATTCCTGGTTTTTCAAGTTTCAAAGGTTGCAGAGGTCAAAGATGGAGGAAAATGGTTGGTTGTGTGAAATGCGCTGTCAGAATGCATGCATGAGTGGGGAGCATGAAAAGAATAAAAAAATCGTGAGTGAGCCCCCACAATGATGAATTTTCTCCCATAAAACTGCATGCGCCCAAGTTGACACATGTCTCTCTTTGGAGCTCATCCATCTCCACTTGGAGTTCATTCCTTTCCCCAAAGGAACTTAGGATAACAAGGTTTATTTCCCAAACCTTAGTATTTTAGGAAAATACATTATAATACTCCCTTGGGGTTAAGCCCTCAATCTTAACCTTTTTTCCCAACCTCTTAGCCCCATCCCTTTCCCTACCCAATGGAGCTTAGTCCCCCATAAACCTTTCTTTGTGGTTGGTCTACACACAATGATGTAATTATATTAATGATGTGAGTATTTACATATGCAAAACCAGGCTCCCTGGCCTTCAACATCTAGGCTCTCCCACCTAATAACACATAAGCCTCCTATCTTATAAAAACTTGGCTCACCAAACTATAGACATCATTGCAATTTAGCAGGGGCTCGACCTTAGGGTATTACAATCCCCTCCCCTTATTTATGCACTGTCCTCAGTGCATCTTACTTACATAATATCAACAAGATTTCCAAACTCTTCAAAAATATGTGGGTATTATACCCGCATAACATCTTCATGCTCCCAAGTTGTGTCCTTAAGACCATACTAGGTCCATTGGACCTTTACAATTCCTATGGATCGATTCCAGAGCTATTTTATTTTCTAGTCCATAATGTGTACCAGATTCACTTGAAAACTGCTTCCTTGCTCCACCTGAATCACATTCCAATCAATAACATGATTAGTATCAGGTATATATTTCTTGAGCAATGATACATGGAATACATTATGAATAATCATAGATGCACGTAATGAAATCATGTAAGCTACTGGTCCAATCCTCTCTAGGATTTCAAATGGCCCACAATATCTGGCTACCAACTTGGAACGATTTCCCAACTTTAGGGAACTTCTATTCGCCTTCACCTTCAAGAAAACATGACCACCCACTTTAAATTCCCTGTGAGTTTTTCCCTTGTCAGGAAATATTTTCTTCCTATATTGCGAAGTCTTTAAATTATGTTTTATCTTCAACATTTTCTCTTCTATTTCCCTGAGCAACTCTGGCCCAATCAATGCTCTATCAACTGGGTTGTCCCAACTTATTGGTGTGTTGCACTTTCTTCCATAAAGTGCCTCAAATGGGCTCATCTTCAGTGATGCTTGGTACCCATTGTTGTATAAAAATTATACCAAGTGTAGATAATATTCCCATTTATATGGTTTGTCCATCACATACATCCTTAGCATATCCTCTATCACTTAGTTCACTCTTTATTTTTTCCCATTAGCCTCGGGATGATAAGTTGTGATGAAGTTCAGATTTGTTTCGAACCCTTTGAATAATCCCTTCTAGAACTTTGAGGTAAAATTTGGGTCTCTGTCAGACACAATTTTCTTGGGTATGCCATGCAAGCTTGTTACTTCCATCATATAAATATTAGCAACATTGGTTTCCTTGTGAGTAACCGTCATTGGAATGAAATGGGCATCTTTGGTAAGCTTGTTCACCACCACCATGATAGCATCACGTTTCTTTCTTGTTTTGGGAAATTTGGTGATGAAATCCATTGTCACCACTTCCCACTTCCACCCAGAAATGGTAAATGGCTACAACAACCCAGCTGGGTGTCTATGCTCATCCTTGACTTTTTGACACTCCATACATTTAGCAATGTACTCAACAATTTCCTTCTTCATGCATGGCCAACAATATTGGCTCTTGACATCAACAACTATTTTCTGATATTCTGGGTGTCCAACATAAGGTACATTATGCATCTCTTTCAAAATCATACTCCTCAATTTATGAGAATTGGGTATATAAATTATGTTCCTATACAAGAGAATTCCATCATTTCCCAATTCATAATCTTCAACTTTCTGTTGCATTTTACCTTGCTATAATTTTGTTACCAACTCCATGTACTGCAAATCTACTTTTGAAGCCTCATAAATTATGCTTTTAAGATCAGTTTGACACATGCTAATGGTTGTAACATGTAGTTCATGCACTCTCCTACTCAGTGCATCATCCACCTTGTTCTCTTTTCCTTTGATGTTCTTGATATCAAAGTCATACTCATAGAGGAATTCCAACCATCTACTCTTCCTGGAATTTAAATTTGGCTGATCAAACAAATATTTCATACCATTATGGTTTTTCCTCATCTAAAACCTCTTTCCCATGAGGTAGTCAAGGCATGTACTATGGCTTCCAAATCAAAATTATGAGTGGCATAGATCCTTTCATGCTCTTTCAATTTTCTTGATTCAAAACATATCACAAACCCATTTTGATCGAGGACTCCACCAAGTCCTTCTTTGCATACATCTATGCAAACCACAAAATATTCATTCAAATCAGAAATCCTTAGAATTGGAGCACTGGTTAACAACTTATTCAATTGCTGGAAGCTCTTTTCACAATCTATTGTCCATTGAAACTTCACCCCCTTCCTTTGCAAATAAGTAATTGGGTTAGAAATCCTTGAAAACAATGCAATGAATATTCTGTAGTAGCCATCTAGACCCATGAAGGATTCGACTTCTGTCACATTCTTAGGTGTTTTCCACCCTTTAATGGCATCAATCTTTCGAGGGTCCACTGTTATCCCTTCTTCGGATATGATATGCCCCAAATAGTGAATTTAGTTTTGATAAAATGAGCACTTGTTCAATTTGGCATACAACTGGTGCTCTCTTAACACTTGTAACACCATCATCAAGTGATTCTCATGTTCTTATTATGACTTGGAATATACAAGGATTTCATACAAAGACAAACTTGTCTAAATATTCCCAGAAAATACCATTCATTAAGCACATGAAAACAACCGGTCCATTTGATAACCCAAATGGAACCTTTGTGAACTCATAATGACCATATCGCGTCCTAAAGGAGGTCTTGTTGATGTCTTCATCTCTGATACTTGATGATATCCTGACCTGAAATCAATTTTTGAGAATATCCTTGCATCCTTTAAGTGATCAAAGAGATCATTGATCCTTGGCAAAGGATACTTTCTCTTTCTAGTCACTTTGTTCAATTGTCTGAAGCCGATGCACAATGTTAATGTCCCATCTTTCTTCTTCATAAATAAGACTAGGGTGCACCAAGGTGACACACTTGGGCATATATACCCCTTCATCAAAATTTATTCAATATGCATTTGTAGTTCCTTAAGCTCTGGTGTACTCATTCTGTAGGGAGTCTTTGATACTAGAGTTGCTCCAGGCATCAAATTTATAGAGAAGTCAGTATCTCTCTTTGGGGGTAGTCCCAGTATCTCCTTAAACACATCCTTGAAATATTTTAGGACTACATAATCCTCAAGATTTGGCTCCTTATCCTCAGGTGCTTGCTCCATATGAGATGCAAATATTTGGCAACCCTTCCTATAGAAATACTTCAGTTGCATTGGTGAGATCTCTCACACAATAACTTCCCTAGGAATTCCTTGGACTGTTCTTGGGTTCCCTTCCTCATTCAAGAAAGTAAATTCCTTTTTATAATAATCTAATACAACATGGTGTTGGTCTAACCAATCCATAACAATTAGACAATCATATGAACCCAATGGAAGGATGTTCAAATCTTCCTTGTTACTTATCCCATTCATGTATACTGGACATGATTTAACCAACTCAACAACTTTTCTCTTGGCTCATGTAGCCAGCTATACTAGCCAAGATTTCACATGCTTGCTTCTTGGTAATTACAAAATTTCCACTACCTTCGGATCTATATAGCTATGACAAGCTCCTGAATATATTGAAATAGTAAAGGCATGGTTATTGATCATACCTTGTACTTCAATCGTGTGTGATTAAAACTCAACTTTCTTGTTGTCTAGGGATGCATAGATCCTTGGTACACTTCTTCCCATGTCCTCCACTATTTATTCTTGTTGTACATTGTGGAAAAATCTCACTTTGTCACTTTTGGGGGGACAATCTCTATACTTATGGTCTCCTTTACAACCCCAACATTGAATGGGTGTCTACCTTTCCCTTTGCCCACCTACCTCAGCCATTCTGCGCTCTCTAAAAGATGGTTGTCCTTGAAGACTATTTCTAAAAAATGATGGCTTGTTCCCCTTCTGCCTCTATTCCCTCTTAAAATTCTTCTTGTCTTCCGAAGCTCTTTGGAAAGTAGGTTTTCCTTTATGCTAATCATATAATAACTTGTCTCTCCTTATGGTTTCCTCTGAAGTTTTGGGATCATCGTATTGAATCTTTTCACTGATAAAGGATGGTAGCCCACTCAAATACCTCTGAATCTTAATGGTCTTATCCTTGATGAAGGAGACACGCTTCAACGGTTCTAAAAATATCCTTTCATACTCATCAATGGTCATGCTTCCCAGTTTGATTTCAAATAAATATTTCATATTTTTTTCATAATACCTCTTGGTTAAGTATTTATTCTCAAAATGATTCTTGAATTCCTTCCATGTAACATTCTTCTCTCTTATGTGCTACACTTGCACAAGATGATCCCACCACGTGGATTCCTTTCCTTTCAACTGGTAGATAGAAATTATTCCTTCTTCATGAGAGGAATAATTATGCAGTTGGAAATATTTTCTCATGCCCAACAGTTGTGTCTCAACATATTCATCTTTATTGTGGTCTCTAGCAAAGGTAGGAGGTTTGATCTTGTTCATTTCTCCTTGCAATTCATCCACCCTAGACCTCCTATGCTTCCTAGTAGGGGATGGAATTGAGTTGTTGTGTGCTTTCTTGTTTGAATTCCTTTAAGAGTGATGGTGATGTTTGTTATCACTCCTTCATCTTCCTTTTCCCTCAAGGGTCCCATGGCTTCCTGATTTACTGGAGCCACTCTCCTTATCCAAATTATTTTCAATTATGTCCAGGATTTTCATCAACTTCATATTGAATTATTCTTGCTGATATTTGGATTTCATAAGCCTTTCACTATCAACCTTGTGGATTTGGACATCTGTCTGCAATTTTCTAAGGGTCTCATCCATATTTATGTCTTCATCCTTTCCTCCTCCATGTCCATATGAGTTGACTCCTTTCATACCCAAATGGACATTCATCCATCTAATTTCATCTTCTTGACTATAGAATTTATGTGTATCATCCATCACTCTGCACTCCATGTTGATTCTGATATGATAGTTGTTAATTCTGCAAAAATGTGCAGCCAATAGAGCTTTGTCAGGCTAATCGTTCTCACTAATTTCATGAAAAAATGAGCCGTTCTGATTCATTAATATATATCAGACTTTGTTTCTGCTTATTTCCCGAGAAATTGATTATTCAAATCCAATTTCTGGGTGAACATTTATCTTCTTTGTCCTTCCAGTGATGCAATCCCGGTACAGGGATTATTCCAACTCATAGTCAAATTGGCTCTTGGATCTGTGTTGGATCCCTTCTTCAGGTTTACAGACCTTCCTTACTTCTTTAGGTGTAGGTCTGTACAAATATATGAGGAATATATTTAATCATGAGCTCTAGATCTACAAGGAATATAATCATTCACACTGATCCAAAATCAACATGTATCTATTTAGATATCTACGTTGTACTTAGGAAAGTTCATGCACTCAGAATCATTTGCAATACACAGTTATTTTATTTTCACACTCACACAATTAACTTATTTCCACACATAAACATATACAGAGAGACTTACCTTGGTTGGGGTGGTGGGCCCTTGCCAAACCAACAAGGTAGCTCTAAATAAATTAAAGAATAGATACTCTATTCACATCCATGAATTGCAAAAAAAATAGCATTAATATTCTTTCAATTAAACGAGTGAATTAGTAATTCAACATTCAATTTCCCAGCATAACAATGTATATTAGATCTCTGTCATCTATCATCTACACAACGACCCTTTTAAAGAAGGTCGTTAGTTACAATAAAAGTCTGAAGATAATCATCAAGTGTTTACAAAATATTACAATTGGTGAACAAAGTGTATCTCAAGGAACGAACTTCACCCTCATGACACAAAGTGCATGAGTGATGAAGTCTATCGTGGTTTTAAAACGAACCAAGGATTCTACCATCCAACCTGTTGGAACACATATAATCCTAAACTTTGAGCTTTACATTCTCCACTTCATGAAAATATAATGTTTCCCAAAGTTGTAACTCAAGAAATTAACTTTCGAAATTTAAAACAAATTTATTTCTATTTAATTAATAAAAAAGGTGCACAAACCCACCGTTGATGAGGTTTCCCATTTGATCGAATGATCCTATTTTTCCAAGAGTTTTGGAATTGCCTGATTGTTAAAGATTCAAATCACTAAAGGTCACTCCCCATGACTTTTCACTTCAGAGTTCATACGTTTACCTTTTATCATATCTTAAAATATCTGAAGTCCGAACTTTCGAAGTACTTGCACTTAAATATGATTAATTTAAAAATTAAAAGTGATTATCGTAATTAACCTTTCATGGTTTTCGATTTCAGGAATTCCTTCTCAAGCTACATTTAAAAATCCCGAAGTTCGATATCTGAAGCACTTGAAGTTAAGAATGATTAATTAATATTTTAAAAGAGATTATTGTTGGAGAAATTTCTATTTTCAACACACTAGTTCAGTGGGAGTTAACTGACTAGTTCTATTTTAGACTTTCTATTTTTACCATCACTATTATGCATGCATGCAATCCTAAGGAAAGCTAACTGCTTGATTGCTTTTCTTAATTATGGAATTATTTTCCCTATATATGAGTGTATTCCACTCATTCATTGTATCATATTGATCATGATCTATGTATCAATCATCAACTCATTGGAGTAGTGTGAATATATTTTCTCATTCTTCTATATTGAATCTCTCTTCCTTTCTTGATAAGATTTGTTTGTAATTGCTTTAGCTAGATTTCCTGTGCAGGTTTCCATGAAACACCGACATGGTATCAGAAATATGTTGCTTGGAGCAAGCCAGACAAGCCAAAGAATAAGGAAAATTAGGGTTTTGATGAGCTAAATCTGTGGTCGTAACTTTCAGCAGTTATTCCTCCCAAAGTATTACGTTTTTGAGGAAACGACTATTGGAGAAAGTAAATTGACCCATTTTGGAAGTGGGTTTTCAATTGTTTGGTGAGATTCTTCACTGTTTTCTTAGAAAGTAAGCCGCAATATAGCCTCTTGAAACTGATATGAATCCATGGTCGTACCTTTCATAAGTGATTGCTCCCAAAATATTAAGTTTTTGAAGAAACAACTCATGAGGAAAGTATATCCACCCATTTTGGAAGTGGGTTTTCAACCATTTGGCGAGATTCCTCACCGTTTTCTCAGAAAGTAAGCCGGAAGATCATCTCTTGAAGATTATATGAATTCTTAATTTCTTAACTTTTCACTTGTAGATTGAGAGAAATTTTAGGGGTTCTTATAAATAGTGGAAGAGATGGAAAGGAAAACTATTATACAATCAAACTTAGTGGTAATCCTCACACCATACAATTATTTTGATTGGAAACCCAAGGAAGAATTCCAACTCAGAAGAAAATGACTATATAATTTGACGATGGTGACAAAAACAGAACCTACATCAACGATTGAGAAGATGAGATGGGTGAACCATAAGGATGAGGCCACATGACTACTTCTTGAGTTAATCTCCACTGATTTGTGGTTTCATGTTGCTGCATGCAAGACTCCAAACGAGATCTAGACCATCGTGGAAGGACTCTTTGGAAAGTAGGATGAGATGCGAGGTCATATACTTGAGGTAGAGTTGAATACCTTAGACCCTAAAAGTTTTGATAATATACAAGATTTTTTTATTAAATTTAAATATTTTCTATTAAGCTTGGGTGAATGTGGTATTGATAAGTCTACACAAGAGAAACAACTTATTCTAGCAATCTTGGCCAATCTAGAACCAAAATACGTTGTATATGTCTCTAATTTCCATTCTGGTAGATGTCTTTTTGGAACAAATTGGAAAATGCCTGCATTGGCTCAGTTCATCGAGTCTCTTACACAAGAGTAGAAAAAACTCATATAGATGGGCCTCATGAAAGATTCCAAAGCACATTCAGTCACCATGCGTGATGGAAAAGGGTCATTCAAACAAAAAATGAAGGAGTGATATTCCAAACCCTTTAATGATTCTTAAGGTTCCAAAGACTCTTCAGATTCCAAGAAGAAGAAGAATGGAAAGCAATGCACTTACTATAATAAACCGAATCATGAAGAATCCACATGCATGAATAAACAGATCGATCTTATGGCACATGCACTTCAGCAGAACAACCTTGAAAAATTCATTCCAGAGGGAGTCATGAAGCAGAAGGAATAAGATCCTACTCCTAAGAAAGGTAATCATCATGCTCTTGTTGCAATTAATTCCTCATCTGATTCATGGATTATTTTTTTTTGACAGAAACAATTAGAGGGTTTTGTATTAAAAACAATGGACATGCCACTAGGTTCGTTACATTGGAAAATATTTGCTTGAAACTGTAAACTGTTGCCTAAAAATCCTAACTCAGTACATAATCATGGAAACAAAACTATTTCAGCGAGCCTGAACGACTACGCGTTATTATATCATTTGTTGCTTGGAAGTTTTTTTTTTTTCCTTGACACCGTTTTCCAATCAGTGCTTTGGTCCATAGCTTGACTTTCCATCAGGCCTAGAGGGTCTTCCTTGTCCGCTATGTTTGCCCAGCGTGAGGCCTGGGGTTCCTAGGTGGGCGACTTGGGAATGGCTTCTGCCTGAGCTGTCCCCTTAGCAGGGGGTTTGGTTTCTGGTTTAGCTTCTGCTTCTGTTGCTGCTTCCTGGGCCTTACTTTCGGAGCGCGATTCTGCTGGTGCTTTTGTCCACCAGGTGGGTCTTTGGCTTTTGGACGACCTTTTTTTCCCGGTTGATTTTCCACAGCTACGGGTTAAGTGCCCCATTTCAAAGCAGTTCCTACATCTAAAACTGAGATTCTCATAGTCAAGGATTTGGGTCCTTGAGTAGTCCTTGCCTTGAAGAATTACTTCCGCCGGAAAACCTTTGGAGAAGTCCATTTCAACACAGATTCGTGCGAAGGTGGAGCGGGCTGGCTTGGAATCCGGGCTTCTACAGAGGAACTTGCCGAGGCCATTGGCAATAGATTTGAGTGACTCATCCCCCCAGAAATGCAGGGGCAAGTATGGAAGTCTCACCTAGACTGGAGCTGAAGAGATACAGTCCATGGAAGGGTCAAAGGCAAGGGTCCATAGTTGCATGGATAGGCCTTCTCTGCCCCAAAACCATGGACCAGAGTTAAACACCTTGTCTCTATCGCTTGTAGATTCGAAAACTACCACAAAAAACCCTTTTGTGCAGGGGCAGGTAATGGCTTCTCCTTCTAAGAGCGGGTACCATTCGGAAGAGATCCAGGAGAGCAGATCTGGCAGATTGGGCCAATATCCATTAAACCTGCAAACTAGAGCGTGCCTGCTATAGTGGCAAGCATGAGTTAGGGCTTCCTTCAACATTTGAATAGAAACTGTCGGAGCTTCTGGAACTGCTGCATGTGGCCTGAGTGGGCGGCCTTGAAGAGAGGTAACCTCAGGGACCACTGCTTGCAAACTGGAAAAAATACCTTGGCGTGAAGCCACCTCATTAAAGGAGAGGGCCAGGGCTAGTGATTTTGCAGCTGATGGGGGAGCACTTGCATGAAGGAGCGGCCCGAGAGGGAGAGCCACAACCGCAGGAGAAAGACCAGCAGCCGTCGCCACAGCCGCACCAGGAGGGGCGTTTCCTTGCAATGAAGAGATCAAGGGGGCCGCCATTGAAGTTTGTCGAGCCTGTAGGAGAGAAAATGCGCTGGAGGGTGGGAAGTGCAGGAGGTCGCAGGGCCAGCGGCCTGCGGGAGAACCAGGAGCGTGGTTTCGTGGAGCCAAAACTAGGTCTTGATTAAAAATTTTCCTCTAAAGCTCCTCTGATTCATGGATTATTGTAGGGACCGTAAAATACAAAATTTGATATAATTTAAGATATAATTCCTTTCAATTTACATAAATAATTCAATCACCAACATATAAGAAAAATATTCAGCAGAGATTAAAATCTATCTACAGCATGAAATAACTCAGCTATTCATAATTAAAAATACTTTCTTTTGATGCTAAATCCCGTTGCTTGGGTTGGTCCAATGCTAAAGTTGAAACTGTGTCAAACACTGCCCAAAACCGCGTTTCCTCCCTGCCAGCTAGGAGCATCCTGTCTAGCTCCCTAGCTCTAGGATATCATAAGGATATCCTGGCTCCCATGCCCAAAACCCCCAGCAAACCGATGCCCCCTGCTTCTGGTTCACCAAAAACCCATAAAACAAACTCCCCACACCAGAAAAATAAGCATCTCAGACATACAGTCTTTCCCCCCTTCCAATAATTCTTCCTCCTCCAAAAATATTTATCGTCCTCATCGTAAGACTCCTCCTGTCATATGCCCCTTCACCGACTCTCTTCTCGCTCATTAATATCTTATCCCCTTCATTATTATCTTATCCCTATATTTAATGTCTTATCCCCTTATTAATATCTTATCCTTATATTTAATGTCTTATCCCCTCCCACATACGTAAATCATTTAATTAAACAAATTAAAATTATTAACCCTCTTAAATTTATTACCCATGTCATTGAATGTGATAGGTAATTAATTAATAAATTATTTAATTCATCAAAATTTATAATAATTAATTAATTAGTAAATATTTAATTAATATTATTATGCCAATCTTTGTTTAATTAAAACCATATTAGGACAATTAATTACCTAATTAATTTTACTTAATAATCCCTAAGCATATATTCAACTAGGGTTGTTACATACACCCACCCTTTAGGAAACTTCGTCCCGAAGTTAAGGTATCTTATGGTATAAAGGAAAAGAAACATGGTTCACATATTCATAACAATTAACCAACATTATCAGTAAGTAAGTCAAGAAATTTCATACATACTAGTGTATATGTACAAGAAATGCATGTGTAGCTAGTACATACAAGTCCCGTGCATGTACTAATAATAAAAAACTATCATCCTTTAGTAATATATGTATGCATCCAATCCAATCAACAAGACTAGTCTTTTATAAAAGACAACAAACCAATCAATTGTTTGAGAAATCCTTTAATTACAATTATCCATTTCAACAATTTTATTTAGACAACTGTGGTTTAGTTACGACATTATGA
>ML785091.1:644642-673062 GCA_009831015.1 Picea engelmannii | reverse complement strand
TTATAATAATTAATTAATTAGTAAATATTTAATTAATATTATTATGCCAATCTTTGTTTAATTAAAACCATGTTAGGACAATTAATTACCTAATTAATTTTACTTAATAATCCCTAAGCATATATTCAACTAGGGTTGTTACAATTATATATTCTGGTGCATCCCATCATATGGAAGCGAAAGAGGAAGTTTTCTCTTCCTTGAGTCCATGCTCAATACCCCCTATTCTCATAGTGGATGATACTCTAGTAGCGGTAGCAGAAGAAGGGAGAGTGGAACTCCACAATGACAGTTTTGAGAATGTTTTACATGCTCCAAAGATTTCTATGAATCTACTCTCAGTTTATCAAATCGCTCAGAAAGGTAAAAAGGTTGAATTTACATCAGATTCAGTTTCAGTAATTGACATGCATGACAATTCCATCATTGCAATTGGTGAGGTGGATCACAAGTCAAGGTTGTATAAATTCACTAAGTTTTCTGACGATGACTCCTCTATTCTACTTACACATAAGGAGAGTAATTTGCATGCACCTCCAGTGCAACATGCACATACTCTTGTGCTTCCTTCGGTTTTAGACATCAAAGATGATTCTATAGACTCAAATTATGTACATGGAGATGAGTAGGTAGTACATCCAAATAAGAAGCCAATGTCGAAGATTCAACAGATTCCCAAGAAGGTATAGACAACACTTCAGGCGATAGACAACCCCTCAGGGAATCCATTGGATTCAAGGATGACTTGATCTCAGCATGAGACACCTTCTCATGTACTTTCATCTTTAGAACCCGCGATGCCCATGCATTGTTGTTGAAATAATGCAACTGTAAAGAGTATTCTAATTATTATTTGATATATTATTCATCGGATCAATCCCCATTTTGGATTGATCATGTTGGTTATTGTAATAGGACCAAATCCCCTTTTGCATATTGGTAAAAAGAAAATTGTAATAGGCAGAATAAGAAGTCGGCCCCAACCGATATTAAAGAGGCCAAAAAATATAATAAAGGTGGGTTTACCCACCCAGTTTGAGAAGTCGGCCCTGCCAGTGAAGAGACACTTTACACATGCTAGACTTGTATAAACAAAGAGGCCAACGCCTCACTTAGACACAAAAAATCACATGCTCATTTGAGAGACAAGTTCAGATCTGCTACTGGAGAAGAAGGAGAGAGAGAGTTTGTTTGGTTTTCTTCCCCTAGAGGGTTTCCCAGGATAAATGTTCTGTCTCTTGTGATTGTGTATTTCTCACTGATCTTGGATTATTCTATTTTTATATAATGAAATGAAAACAACTATAATAATGGCTTAAACATTAACATGGTATCAGAGCCAAGCTTAAGGAAGCATCTTTCACAAGTGAAAAACATCACTATTGTCGTACATGAAAATTAGGGCTTTTTGATGGTGAAGCTTTTCAGCCCCAAACCCATCTAGAAAAGTGTGCCCTCCCCTAAGGATTAGTTTGTCTCTCTCAGTGCACCTTTTCATTGGCTGGATCTCCTGGAAAGTGAAACCCTAGTTTCACAAAGTACCAAAAGTACCAGAAAACCAGTGTACCAGAAGTACCAGAAGTACCAAAGTACTAGAGGTACCAGAAGCACCAGTCCAGAAATCCACATATTAGATTTGGAGGAGAAAAAATTGGATTTTCTCAGATCTAAACACACCAGAATACTCACCTCAACCATGCACACCTCCTGGTAAGTTCAGTTTTTTATTTTGAGCACTTTCATTTTTCGGTCATTTTCCTAGCTCCAGGTAAAGATGTCTCCAAGCGTTAAGCTTGTTGACAAGTTAGAAGGAGTGGAAAACTTTCATTCCTAGAAGTATAGGATTGGCCTCATTCTTGAAGAGAATGACCTATCAATATTCGTCAAAGAAGAAGTACCGGAACCTGTCGATGTTGTAGAAAAGGCAAAGCATCAAACATACACAATAAGGGCCAAAAGAATCATTGCATATTCAATCAAAGACCACATGATTCCTTATGTGTCATCTAAGAAGACTCTGAAAGAAATGTTTGATGCCTTGACCAGACTATATGAATGAAATAACATAAACTGGAAGATGAATCTTAGAACTCAACTGAAGAATACCAGAATGTTGAAAGGAGAAATGATTCACGAATACTTCTCCATAATCTCAGGATTCAAAGAACAACTAGAATCTATTGGAGATACCATAGATGAAGACGAACTCATAATGATGGACCTAAATGGTCTCACAAGACCTTGGGATGCTTTCATCGAGACGATATGTTCCAGAATGAAGAAACTGTAGTTTGATAGTCTATGGGAAGAATGCATCCAAGAAGAAACAAGAGTAGCGAATCGTGAAGCATTACTAGCAAGGGATGATGATCAAGCCCTAGCTACTCACACCAAAGGAGGAAGGAAGAAACCCTACTTCCAAAAGGAGACTCATAAAGAGACTCAACAGTCAAACTAATTCAATCATAAAGAATCTCATCCAAGGAGATTTCAGAAGAAAGGACAACGAAAGGAAAGGGACTACTCATCTATACAATTCTATCATTGTGACAAGATGGGACACATTGCAAATTTTTTTCCAGCCAGACGAGAAGAATACAAGAGAAAACATAAGAGGCTCCATGCCCATGTAGTCAAATATGAAGATCCACCCATAAATATGATAAGAGAGTAGATCAAAGACCATGTCTTGATCTTGGCCCTCTCAGGATCTGTAACACCTGGAGAGGACACTTGGCTCATTGATAGTGGTGCATCCAAGCACATGATGAGACAAAGAAACATTCTCTCTTGTATCTCAGAAAATAAGTTTTCTCAGAAAGTGACACTTGGAGATGATTACCAATATCCCATCAAGGGAGTGGGAGAATCAAATCATAAACTAAATTCAGGGAATTCACTAAAAATGAAGGACGTACTATATGTACCAGGGTTGAAGAAGAACCTACTCTCCATTTCATCTTTAGAAAAGAACGGATTTAGAGTTTCCTTTATAGATGGAGAAGTTCTTATGTGGGCTAAAGGAGAAACCTTAAATGAAGCAATCATCATTGGAACTGAATACAATGGCTTGTATAAACTAAAGGGTCACTCAGAGGCTACCATGACCCGCACCATTGAAAATTCATGTGAACTTTGGCATAGAAGGTTATCCCACATCAACTACAAGGCACTACCATACATATGCAAAGTGGTCACAGGTTTACCAGAACTCAAAGGTGATCATAAAGGTGTATGCAATGGATGTGCACAAGGGAAGAACATCAAGAACCTGTTTCTGAAGAGGGACAACAAGACAAAAGGAGTCCTAGAACTCATCCATTCAGATGTATGTGGCCCAATGCCATCATCCTCCATTAGTGGTTAATAATATTATGTATCATTCATTGATGATTACTCTCGTAAAACTTGGATATATTTCTTGAAAACTAAAGATGAAGTGTTCAACTAGTTCAAGGAATTCAAATCTTTGATAGAGAACCTTTCTGAAAGGAAGATTAAGATACTCAAGTCAGATAATGGAGGAGAATATACCTCAAAAGAGTTTGTTAACTTCTGCAAAGATGTTGGGATCAAGAGGGAGCTCACTACTCCCTATAATCCCCAACAAAATGGTGTAGCTGAATGGAAGAACATAACCATACTGGAAGCTGTGAAGACTATGATCCATGATCAAGATCTTCCTATGTGATTATGGGCAAAAGAAGCAATGGAAACAGTTTATGTGCAAAACTAATTGTCCCATAGTGCACTTGTGCTCAAGACACTGGAAGAGATGTTCACCGAAAAGAAGCCAGAGGTAATCCATCTCAAAATATTTGGTTGTCTAGTGTTTATTCATATACCTAAAGAAAAGAGAAACAAGATGGACCCTTCAGGTAAGAAGGGAATATTTGTGGGATACAGTGAGGTCTCCAAGGCCTTCAGAATTTATATACCAGGTCAACATCACATTGAGATCAATAGGGATGTGACCTTTGATGAAGATGTAGTGCTCAAGAAATCTAAACTATGCCATCTTGAAGAGGTATATGAAGAGGAACCCGTAATCCCCAATATTGCAATGAGGGAGGTTCCCAGAGCTGCAGAACCAGTGAGGGAAGTCGTAACTTCCCCTGATGAGTAACTTCTAGAAGACCATGATATATTAGAAGTGAAAGAACCTCCTTAGATGACGATCCTTCATAAAATAAAGCCAACTTGGGCTATAGAGATTATTCAATATGGAGAGAAGTACGATGTTCCCCAAGGAACTATGAGACAGGTGAAAATACCAAAGCCATTCTCCAGTTATACGGCTTTGATGTGTGATCTCCTAGAAGAGGATCCTACCTGTTTTGAAGAATCTATTCAGAGGAAAGAATGGGTAGATGCCATGATAGAGGAATACCAATCCATAATGAAGAACAAAGTATGGGAAATAGTTCCCAGACCAAAGAATAAAGATGTGGTATCCTCTAGATGGCTCTTCAAAATAAAACATGTTGTTGATGGAAGTATTGAGAAGTATAAAGAAATATTTTTCGCTCGTGGCTTTTCCTATAAGGAAGGCATTGACTATGAAGAGACATTCGCTCCTGTGGCTAGATACACTTCGATCAGAACCATCATAGCTCTTGTAGCTAAGATGAAGTGGAAGCTGCACCAGACGGACGTGAAGACATCTTTCCTAAACAGAGTCATCGAAGAGGAAGTGTATATAGAGCAACCTCAAGGATTTGAAGTTGAATATAGGAAGTCTCATGTCTACGGATTGAAGAAAACCTTATATGGATTGAAGCAAGATCCTAGAGCATGGTATGGACATATAGACAGTTTCTTGACGAGATGAGGATTTACCAAGAGTAAAGAAGACTCTAATATCTACTTCAAAATCATGAACAATGAGCCAATAATCTTACTGCTATATGTGGATGACTTATTCTTAACTGGAGAAGAAAATCTCATCACTGAATGTAAAAACGGACTTGCCTCTGAATTTGAAATGAAAGACCTTGGTCTAATGCATTATTTTTTAGGCCTTGAGGTATGGTAGAATCCTGAGAATATATTCCTTAGCCAAGGGAAGTACACGGTCAAAATCTTGAAGAGATTTGACATGTTGGAATGAAAGACCATGAATACACCCATGGAAGCGAAGTTGAAGTTGTTGGTAGATACTTCATCATAATTGATTGATGCTACACTGTACTGATAGATTATTGGTTCTCTGATGTACCTAACGAACAACAGACCAGATATTTGTTTTTCCATGAACACCTTGAGTCAGTTTCTGGTAGAAACCAGACGTGTTCACCTAGTGGTTGTAAAACATGTGATGAGGTACCTTAAAGGTACAATAGATTATGGTATCAGCTATGATGGAGATCATGATTTCACATTGAGTGGATATACTGATGCAGATTGGGAAGGAAGTGTTTCTGATTGGAAAATCACTTCAGGATACTGTTTCAGTTTGGGATCAACTATGATCTCGTGGAAGAGTAGGAAGCAATCTAGTATTTCTCTCAGCATAGCGGAAGCATAATACATTGTTGCATGTTCTTTCAGCTGTGAAGCTATATGGATTCAGAATTTGTTGACCGACCTATTTGACTTAGATATGAGAGAGACCTTGATTCTATGTGACAACTAGAGCTACATAAAGATGACATAGAATCATGTATTCCACGACAGGTTGAAGAACATAGAGATCTGTTATCATTACATCCATGACATGGTACAGAGAGGAGCCTTAAAGCTCTAGTACAATAGCACAAGTGAACATGTTGTTGACGTGTTGACCAAGCCCCTATCTCATGTGAAGTTTGAGTACTTTTGAGATAAGCTTGGCATAGTCCGAAAGGACCTTCCTCGAAAGGGGGAGTAGTTGTTGTGTTCCTTGCTTCTGACCAGTTGTCAGACGTAAAGAAAGATGAGATGTTCCTTGCTTCTGATGTAAAGCAAGATGAGATGTTCCTTGCTTCTGACCTAGTTGTCAGGTGTAAAGCAAGATGAGATGTGTACCTTGCTTCCGACCTGATGGTTGCAACGTAAAGAAAGATGATGTGTGACTAGTACTATGCTTCCAGCTGTATAGCTACGATGTAAAGTAAGTCTAGTTCCTTGCTTCCAACCTGATGGTTATGACGTAAAGCATGATGCGTACCTTGCTTCCGACCCGATGGTTGTGATGTAAAGAAAGATGATATGATGAGATTAGTACTGAGCTTCCGTTTGGATAGTTGTGACATAAAGATAGTCTAGTATCCTTCTTTTGACCTGATGGTTGTGATGTAAAGAAGGACGAGTATCTTGCTTCCAGCTTGATTGCTGTGAAATAAAGCAAGACGATGAGATGAGACTAGTACTGTGCTTCCAGATTGATAGTTGTGACGTAAAGCCAGTCTAGTATATTGCTTCTAGCCTGAGTGTTGTGACATAAAGCAAGACATTGAGATGAGACAAGTACTGAGCTTCCATCTTGACAACTGTGACGTAAATCCAGTCTTGTATTATGATGAGTCAACCTTGTGTTGTGATGATGATGATGTATCAGTTTTTATACTAATACATATTGATGAAGATGATGATGCCATTCCTTTGAGAATGATGATGTTGTCGACGAAGAAAAGTTCCGATGATTTATAGATACGCCAGTCAGTGTTCCAAGATGATATTGATGATGTTGTCCTCTCACCCACTTGATGTTGTTGATGATGTTGTCCTCTCTCTCTCACATGATGCTACTGAACAATACCCTTCTTGTTAAGGGGGAGTGTTGAAATAATGTAACTGCAAAGAGTATTCTAATTATTATTTGATATATTATTCATCGGATCAATCCCCATTGTGGATTGATCATGTCGATTATTGTAATAGGACCAAATCCCCTTTTGTGGATTGGTCAAAAGACAATTGTAATAGGCAGAATAAGAAGTCAGCCCCAACAGATATTAAAGAGGCCCAAAAATATAATAAAGGTAGGTTTACCCACCCAGTTTGAGAAGTCGGCCCTACCAGTGAAGAGACACTTCACACGTGCCATACTTGTATAAATAAAGAGGCCAGTGCCTCACTTAGACACAAAAACTCACTTGCTCATTTGAGAGACAAGTTCAAATCTCCTGCTGGAGAAGAAGGAGAGAGAGAGTGGCACATATCTTGGAGAGGAATTTTTGTATTAGTTTAAGAGATCTCTTGGCATTGTATTGGCTACCTATATTAGGAAGTTTTGTTGGGTTTTCTTCCCCTAGAGGGTTTCCCAGGATAAATGGTGTGTCTCTTGTGATTGTGTATTTCTCAGTGATCTTAGATTATGCTATTGTTATCTAATGAAATGAAAACAACTATAATAATGGATTAAAAATTAACAATTTCTATATGGTTCAATCTACTGATGTACATAACTATAATAGGGTTTTGGGAAATCAATTATGGCAAGAAGCCATGCAGAAGGAGTATGACTCACTCCTAAAGAAGCAGACTTCACATCTAGTTCCAATTCCACTAGAAAGGAATATTTTTAGGTGCATATGGGTCCACAGGATCAATAGGTACAAGGCCCAACAAGATTCCAAAGGACTTCATCAGATCCATAAATATTTCTACATCTTCACGAAGACTTTCAGTGAGCAGAAGTTTTAGACTTTGTGGGATCATCTTGCAGTGAAGAATAGAGTTGCCTATCAATTTCCATTTTCTTCTTTTGATACATTATATTTTGAGGGGGGGGTTTGTTCCCATGTGGTTTTCCCTCTTTCCTCATGTTGGCATAGGGTAAGACCCGGGGTTCATATCCAAGAACGCACCAACAAGCCCTAACTACTAGCCTTTTCGGCAACACCTACGAAGCAGATGCAGTCTCACCCGAAGCAGTTATGGAGGGGTTGCAGGACATAGATGTATGCAACCAAGGGGAATATCAAGTGGATCTAATACAATAACAACACATCATTCATATATCACTTATCTTCTTAGATCTACTCTGCAAATATATTTATCAGATCTAACATAGTAATGCAATCATAGTATATTAATGACAGATATAAAACACCAATCACACATAACATAAGATATATGTGGTTCACCCTCTCTCTAGGGCTACGTCCATAGAACCATGCTTTATAATATATTAATATGAAGCATACAATTATTGTATTCTCTCTTAGCTAGAATATATCCTCTCTTCTCCTCTCTTTCTCTCCCCTCCCTGTGCACCCATCTGCAGGGTTTATCTTCGCACCCAACTAAAGATCTTACAATACCAGAAGGATCTCACACTCAACACTTCTCTCTCTCACAACATAACAACCATAAACCAACTCGATACCAGCAACAATGAATGAAAAACAATTAAATCAAACCTCCTTCCTTCATGTAGGTTCTTATTTATACATTGCAATCACTCACTGACATCCTTAGGCCAACACCTAGGTGTCCAAAACCCTAGATACAAAAACCCTAGGTGTAAAAAACCCTAGGACAACTTGACCCATGTTTTCAGGGCTTCGCTAGCCTGTCTTTCCTTCCTTGTCATGTGGTGCTCCAAAGCATCCAATGGTGGCTTTCTCCACTTTTTGAGTTGTCCACGATCCTTCTTTATTTCTTATCTTTCATCCCCGATCTCCTCGTTCAATGTCTTGCTTCACTTCGTCTTTTCAGCTCTTTTTCTCACTTCGACCTACTAATAGTCACTCTGTCTTCCACGTAGTTCAGATTATTCCTTTTCTTCCTTGATCGTAGCATACTTCCATAAACAAGGGTCAACAAGCACCAAACACTCACCTATGACTCATCCTGAGGCACTTCAGATCTCAGCTTTCTGTTTTACTTTGACTTTAGACTGCGTAGTGCAACCTCTTCTTTCTATTTGATGCCTCCTCTCCTTCCTTGTGTAGATTGTCTTTTCTGTGTCTGGTACCTAGTTTCAACTGCACCTAGTACCTAGACCCTTTTCCTCTTGTTCTTACTGAGAGCTGCGAGGAAGCTAGTTTTCATATTATAATTTCAACCACCTCCCATTCACTAATCCTTCCTTCCATTCTCCATTCAAAGTCTTCAATTGGGTAGCTCCTCCTTCTGTAACATAGGTGATCTCATATGGCCCTAGCCAATGCGTTCTGAACTGCCCAGGATGTTTTATAAACTTATTGTCATATACCAGTACTAGATCACCTTTCTTAAATGCCTTCTTCTTGATGTTCCTATCATGATAAGACTTCTCTCTTTCCTTCTGAACTTGTTGATGGAATCCTGCAATAAATCTATCTTCCTCTAGTTCGACTAGCTGTGCAAGCCTCTCTTGAACAATGACAGGGTCATCCATATCTATAAAGGAAACAATTCTTAGGCTTGGCACTAAATATTACATTGGGACAACAACTTCAAGACCATATACCAACTTAAAATGGGTCTGCATTGTTAGTTTCGTGCAAGTGGTTCTATAGGCCCATAATACCACTGATACTCCTAAATCCTAGTCATCCCTATTCAAACTACAAATCTTGGTTAGTGTTGTCTCCAAAATCTTTTTGAATGCTTCAACTATCCCATTTTCTTGTGGATGGTATGGTGTGCTCTTTTGATGGTGGACTGCAAATTCTTCAATCAGGGATTTATTGATGAAATGTGTGCCTTGATCACTCATAAGAATATTTGGGCATCCAAATCTAGTTATGATGTCATCAAATATGAAGTGCACAATTGTAGTTGCACTACATTTATTAACTGCTCTTTCTTCATCCCATCTGGTCAAGTAATCTATTGCTATAATTATGTACCTTTCTCCTGTGCACTTTCCTGGTGGGTTTGTAGGTCCCATGAAGTCAATGGCCTATTTTTCAAATGATTGTAGGGTCAGTTGTGGTGCTAATGGAATTTCATCTCTTCTGGATGGTTTCGCTACTCTTTGGCATATGTCACAGGCTCTGGAATAGTCTTTATCATCTTTGTGTAAGGTAGGCCACCAAAGGCCAGCTCTAAGAACCTTCTGTGCAGTTGCTTTCCCAACGTAATGTCCTCCTGCGATGCCTTCATGATATTTTGCAAGGATCAGTGGTCTCTCTACCTCCATAACACACCTTCTCAATATCTCATCAGGTCCCATCTTATATAGATGTCCATCTATAATTCAAAAGTATGCAACACGCACTAATAGATGTTTCTTCTAGGGAATTGTATACTCACTAGGTGCCATTCTTGTCGATAGGAACTGAGCTATCTCTGCAAAGTGGTCATTGATATTTCTAATGGCCAGTAATTGTGCATCTGACAGTGCATCTTCCAAACTGGTCTAATCTTCGCCATGTTCGAACCCTGACAAGTGGTCATGACCTTTTTTCATTCTTCCTGGATTAAATATGATCTCAAAGTCATATTCCTGAAATAGAAGAAGCCATCTGCATATCCTTCCCCCCAACACTGGCTTGTTGACTAGGTATTTCAGCATGGAGTGATCAGTAAACATTTTAAAGTGTCCTCCCAACAACTAGTGGAGAAATTTATGCAATGCATACACCATGGCTAACCCTTCTCGCTCAATGGTGGTGTAATTAATATCAACAACTGATATCTTCCCTCTAGCAAGAGATAATGGGTGGTCAATATATCCTCCTCTAGGTTGTGCTAACACAAATCCTAATGCAATGGAATATGCATCGACATGCACATGAAACTCCTTACTCCAATCTGGGAAGACTAGAATAGGTGCAGTAACCATTTTCTATTTCAGTGTGTTGAAGCTCTGCTAGCATTCTTCTGTCCAACTAAATTGACAATTATTCTTCAACAGTTTCTCCATGGGTGTGGTAATCTGAGCATATCCTTTAATGAACTTCCTGTAATATCATGTGTGTCCCAGCGCAGTGCGCAACTGTTTGAATGAAGTAGGAGGGGGTAGATCAACTATAACGGAAATTTTAGATGGATCTACCAACAACCCTTGCTTGCATACAATATGACCTAACAAAATTCCAAATGGTGAAAAAGAAAATGAATTTCTTCAGGTTCAAGGAAATTTGACACTTCCTGCATTTATCCAACATTAGCCTTATACATTCAATATGTTTTTTTAATAAACTAAAAATAGTCCAATCATCAAAATACGCTTTTAGAAATTTATGTAGATATTCCTTGAATGCTTCAACCACCACCTTGGAAAAGATGGCTAGGGAATTCTTCAATCCGAATGGAATTACTGCATACTGATAGGACCCCCATTCTGTTGCAAATGTGGTCTTATGGCGATCTTCCTTGGAAATTTGGATCTGATGGTATCCTGAAAATCTGTTTGTAAAAGAATATACTTCATGGCCTCCCACATTATCTAACACTTCATCAGTAAATGGTGTAGGGAAGGGGTCATGCAAACAAACATCGTTCATCTTCCTGAGATCTATGTAGATCCTGATATCTCCTGTCTTCTTGTCTTGCACCACCATAGGGCTAATCCACTATGATTCTTCCATAGGTTATATAATCCTAGCTTCCAGCATTCTGTCGATCTCAATCTTTACTTTCTCTTTATATTTAGGGTTCAATCTATAGGGTATCTATTTGACTGGTCTTGCATTTAGTTTCAAAGGGATGCTCATATCTCCCAGAGGCCCTTTAATTCCCTTCATATCAGTGAACTTGGTTGGAAACAAGTCCGGATATTCATGCAGTAACTCTGTGATCTTGTCAATGGTGGAAGCATCCCAATAATATCCAATGTTTGCAAACTTAGGTGTCTCATCTGTTCCAATATTGACCTTATTAATCTTGATCAGTTGTTCGATGAATGGTAGCTCAACTCCTGGTCCTTCCACATCTCTTTGGCCTTCTGTTTCGACATTGATGTTGTAACAACCATGCATTTTAGGAGAGGCATAACCCATTCATCCTCTCCTTGTTCTAAAGGAAGGCTAGAGGCCTCCTCAAATAATTTATGTCTGACAATCTGTAGTGCTTGATATACTGAAGGAAATTGACTTTCAAATAAGAAAGTATATACAAAATTCTGAGTCATACCTTCCCAATCTGCAGTGATGAGGCACAACTCTGCTTGGAGGTACCAATTGATAGGAGTAGTGTCTAGCATGTTAATGAATTTGTGCACCCACTGCTCTTGAGGAATGTTGCTCCAGGCTTCCTCGCAACTTTGCACATGGTCCTTTGGACAACTTAGACCTGTATAGTGAACTTCACAACCTTCTACCTGTGTTGAGAATTGCGCTGTCATCAGGGTACGACATTGTACCCATTCTATAATGTTGTGTTTATATGTCCCCCACCATCTTTCTGGGGTTGCTTTCAGGGCCTCATCCATCACCAACAATATTTGTTGCATTGGTACACTTTCCTCAAAGTCCGACAAGAAGGTTTCTAAAGAATTTAGACCATCAAAGGTGGGTAAGTTACTTATTGTTGTGCTAATCCAATGAACTTCTCTTGTTAATCTAGCACATCTTCTTGTAAATACTTCATAAATTTTATTTTTCCAATTCTCCATTGCTTCTTCTGAGTTTGATGAACATGCACTATCACTTTGCCAGCTTAGGTTCCCATCGGCTGTAGGATTAATGTAATCCTACTATCTGGATGTTAGCTTGTATATGTTTTCTAGTGCATATGTGTGGTCTTCCTCTCTGATAGGTTCTCTGTATCGCTGAACTTCATCTGAATCTAAAGGGGAAATGAACCTAAGGCTATCTCTTTCAAAATTCATACGTTTTTTATTTAAATAAACCACAGTGGAATTATTGAAAGCCCAATCAATTCCTAATAGTGCAGGGTAAGGACAACTATCATCAACTATCTCAATTACCTCAAAATCTGCAAACATTCTTACTTCATCAATGTCCATAGGGACATGTTCCAGTCTACCAAAGGGGCTTACATATTTTTGATTAGGCATCCTAATCCTGATAGGGGAATAGATCAACTTTGGTTTTCCCATTAGTGCCTAGGTCTATTTCGTCATGACATTGACCTCCAACCCTAAATCGAGGACCAAATAGTCTATCTCATACTCTCCTATTTGAGCATTCAAATGTAATTCCTTATTTATCCTTCTCTTATTATCGATTTGGTGTACTACCCTATTCAGTAAGGGATCTATCTTTCCTAGCTCATATTGTCTGATTAAATTTTGTAGCTCTTGTACAACACTTTCATCCTGAATCAACTTAATACAAGTATATAAAAATTCCATGAGTTGGCTTACTTCTTTTCCTTCTTTTGGCAAAGCAGACTGATAAAATGCCAGAGGCATTCCATATTCTCTCACTTCTAGTATTGTCTTTGATGAAGAACCCAGGTCTCCTCTGAATTCTTTTCTTGCCTCCTCAAACATTTGTCTTTCTTTCTTTGCATCAAACATTTATGTCTTCTCTGTAGCTTTCCTGATTCCTAAGTCTTCCGTAATCTTCCCTTGGGCAAGTCTGTCTTCTCCTGTAACAGTGCCTCCTATAGTTATAACATCCACTCTAGGGTCTTCTCCGAGAGGTTCAACATATATCAGCTGCACTTGCGGGTTCTGCTGAGGTCCTCGTCTTTCCTGAAGCTTATCTAGTAACATAGGACAATCTTCTATAACATGTTCAAATGAGCTACAGTAACTGCAAGTGGTATAAGGGTTCTGACAGTCCCTTGCAAGGTGTCCTGGTTATGCACAGTTATAACATATTATCTTTCCTCGGCCTCAAACCATTCCTCCTCCTTGTCCTCTTCCTCTAAATCCACCATGAGGATTGAAGTTTCCTCTCCCAGGGGAGTTATACTGTGTAGTGTTTCTTTCTTGCTGTACTTCACCTTGAATTTTGTATATGGCTCTTGAACTTTCATGCATGAGATCATAATCCCTATAATCCCTATCATCATGCCCCACAGACTTACATAATGTGAAATACAAATTTGTAGGAGTCTGAACATAATTTTGCATGTAATAACACTCACTAGGGGGATGTCTATTTCGACATACCTCGCACCAGGGTAAGGTGACTTGATTCAAAGGGACCGGTGCTCCAGAATCCAAGTATTCATTGAATAGGGGACAACATTCCTTGTCATGGCCCTCTGACCTGCATCTGTAACACTAGATGTCTTATCTTTTATCATTTCCCTTGTCTTTCTTCATATCTTCGACCTGCAGAGACAAACTAGTTAGATGACTCAATATCTAACTCATACTTGAGATGGATTCTCCCATAGGGGAATATTCTATCTTCATGGAGATCTACAATGCATTAAACTGTGAAGAAATCTTATGTTCCATCAAAGGAACTCGGATATATAGTAAGAGGGAATAAATGAACCATTCTTTGTTCTCCTCATCCGGGATCTGAAAATTCAATCAGCCTGTTAAGGTTTTGAATCTCTGATCGAATTCCCAAACATATTTGTCCACCTTCTGCTTTATCTCTTTTAGCTCTGTAATACATTGTGACTCTGAATTGGGTTTCTTGAACTCTGTAATCAATGCATTCTTAATCTAATTCAGTGGCTTAGGTTGTGCAAGTCCTTGGAAAAGCTTCATGTCCCAACTCAGTGCACGATCTCTTAGAGTGGCACTAAATTGGGTTCTTTTGATATCTTCGTCAGTGACATTCTTAATATTCCATACGGCTTCACATAGGGACCAGTGTTGATCAGGGTCTTCAGATCTATCTCCCCTAAAAATAGGAAGCCTCATCTCATCCATAATATCCCTCGGTCAAACCCAATTGTAAATGTAATGTAAGTTTACTTAAGATGGTGAGTTGTTTTGACATCATTTTGTAATGCACCTTTCATGGTAAAGTGCGGGCATGTACGACATAGTAAAATGATGTAGTGTCCACATTCCCAGATATTACGCAGTAACTAAAGTGCACGCAATATGGAGGTCATCGAGCCTCGTCTATATGATATGTGCTATAGGCTGGTGAGTCGGTTAATATAAGCTGGGATGCTTATGTTTTTCAATTGTGCCAGTGTGCCTAGATGTTAAAGGCCAGTGTGCCTATTTTTTATATGTATCATGATTAATATAAAATACATCGTTGCACGCAGACCAACCATGATAAAAGAGATGGGGGACTAAACTTCACCAGTTAGGGAAAGGGAGGGCCAAAAATTAAGGGAAAGGGTTAAGCCAAAAAGGAATATTATATTAATATTTCTTTAAAACATAAAGTATGGATAATTATTATATCCTAAGTTCTAAAGTTGAGGACAAGTGGACCAAATTAGCTTCCAACATGACAAGTGTCAAGTTGGGGACATGCATACATATCATGGGGACTCATCTCATTTTCACAGCTTCACCATCATTCTTATGATCATCTCTCCCATGATTCCTTCCATCATTCAGTCATCCAGTCAATGATTCCATGACCATTTTCACTCACGCAGTCAGTTATCCTTCAGACATTCATTTCACTGTATCTGAGCCTATTCCATAACCATTTCCTATTGGTGTACCTGGTTAGCTTGGGAGCGGGACTGAAGAAGCGGGTTGTCAGGCCCATGGGATATTGAAGAGGTGGGTTGTTAGGCCCATGGGATATTGAAGAGGCAGGTTGTCAGGCCCATGAGCAATTCTCTGGGTGAGAGAATTGTCGAGGAATTGACTTCTTGAAGGTGATGAACTACAGCTACAGGGCTTTGAGACTTCTTGTCTGACCTATTGTTGAAGCCCTGGAAGGGAAGTGGGATAACTGAGGGACTATTGAGCAGAGAAGGGGCACACTTCATTGGGTGGGACAGGCATGTGGGGAATGAGAGAGTGTAGGCTATTAGTTGAGTGAGCACCTGGGACGAAGTATTTCCTGTCGTCTATGAGCCTATAGCCCGGTTAGGATTCCATTTACCCAGGTGGAGGTTAGTCCCATCTCTGGGGTTACTCATTGTTGAGAGTGATGAACAGTGTAGTCTAAGGATGGGACATTTGTGGACGGTCTGCACGCAACTGGTGAAAATATTTCCAAGATAAGTACCAATCCTGTGATAAATTTACATGTTGCATTGTTATTTACATGCTTATGTTATAGTTTATCATATGTGTGATTATAAATATCTATATGTTTATGGGTATTTCCCTGTATATGCTGCATGTCTATGTTTACCTTTATTTCAGTATGAAATCGTATATTTACAGAATGTAATTGTTTGTTTACGTTTATATGTAAATATTCCGCAAGAGTGTTGTATGTATATGCTATAATTGCATGCAGTTTGAAGAGAAAATGTATGTGGCATGGCTCAGTTGAATATTGGGTATGTTACAGTATGTTCTGCAGTGAGAGAACGAAAGTGTTCCCTCATGTAGCATGAACCGGCCATGGGTGGCCGGGGACATTACAATATGGTATCAAAGCTTTAGTTCCAACACTGAGCTTGGATGGGCCTGAAAGGTTCAGTTGAAGCGAATATTCACAGAAGATTAATTTCGAAGTGACCAAATTTCAAGTCACAGAGCGTCCATGGAAAATTTTGGCACCATGCAGAAAATGTTGGCGTGTAGGTGTGCGCGGTAAATTGTAGCGTCGCGTAGAAGAATATTCTGTGCAGAGGCATGCACTAAACTTAGCATTGTGCGGTGCATGCACACATAGTAATGTGCACGTGGTGTGTGCGTTATTGAAAAACACAATATGAGTATAAGTTGTCTTGCGACAGTGCAGTCAATGGTGCACAAAGATTATTGTGTGTGGTGGGGCATATTGAACTTTGGCATGGTGCAATGCATAGAGCTAAATTCATGTGGAATATCAGTGCGTGATACAAAAATTGTGTGCAGTGGATATTGGCATGCAACATAAAAATAGTGTGCGCAAGTTAATTGGCATGATGAAGAATAAAGGCATAGTGGGTATAGGTGCGCAAAAGCACAATTTACCTTGTGGTGTGTTGGCAGCCAATAATATTTTTTTTTAATTGCCCTAAAAAAAAAGCTGCCTACACCTAATTGTCTTCTAAATCGACAAGTCATCGTCGCATTTTGCAACTAGACATTTGTTTCATTTCTTGCGACAATTGCAATTTGATTTCGATTCAGTTTTCACAACCGAAAGTGTGAAAACTCCTCCATTATTGTTTGGACTGTCGTCGTCTTTTATTGGTTTTCTGAAAGACACTTTACCATTGATTTATTGTATGACTATGAAATGACTTTCAAATTATATCCACTCACTTTGATTGCACAACTTGATTTCTTTGGTGAAGTATTGAAAATGTTAAGTTATGAGTTATGTTTGATTTCATAAGGGTCATAGTTGATTTTGATTATATATATGATATGATTCTTATTGTTTTGAGCTCTTAACTTATCGATTTCATAAGGTCATTGGTTGCAATGTTTTTACACTTTGATTATGCTAAAAAACACATGGGTCATATATCAATTTGGTTTCATATTTGGGTTACACTTGTCGTGTTGGTAAAACCTTTGGATGTCATGTTGGATCAAACTATACACTTGGAGCATGAATTTAACATTTGGTATTTGTTTTATGTTTGATCGATGGCACGTTGATGTGGTTATACACCGATGTGGGTTGGCCGATTAATATGTTTCAAACGTTATGATGACTGATGGGAAAGTGCTGTACCCAGCCATTAATGCATTGCATGGCGGTGGTAATCCCACCACCTTCGCACGCATTACATTGATTCATCCTTTTTCGAGCACTTGTAGTTGTTAAGCCTCATCGTTTTACTCCTGCGTTTTGCTTTGTTTGAACCCAACCCTACCATGTACAGAAGCCATGGCTCCTGTCATAAGGGCCGAGCCCAACGGGTGCCAAGAATTGCTGATGTTTGATGGCGCTTATAGCGACCTGGAAAAGTTTGGGTGGCTCTCGTTTATAAAGAGGTTTGATGGTTACAATCCTATCGTGGCTCGGCAATTTGCATTATCATTCTATGGCTGCTGAGCCAAAGTTGGAGATGTTCAACTTGAAATCACTGAACGGTTTCTCAGCTCGGCAACTAGCCTGCCTGTTACGGGACAAAAGTGGTCTAAAAGTTGCAAAGTTGATGATGTCCCGTGGACATTGTTATTCCAGTCTCGAACGGTGAACTCCTGCGACAAAGGCTTACCTGCAAAAATGTTGAAACCACGCTGGTATGATATCCTAATGATAATCAAGCAATTCATTACTTGTGAGGGAAGGTACAGGTTCATTTTCTTGTTTCACCTTCGTCTATTGATGGTTTTTATGGGTTTCGAACTTAGTATGCCCCACTACCTGCATAGAAGTTTGTTCGAGATGGCTAAAAGGTACAAACGCAGCCAAGATGATACCAGCCTCTTCCATTTGGGGTTGATTAAAATGATAATGGTTTACGAGTTAGGGTTACGTTGTGATTGTTGGGCTGATTTTCTCAGTCATAATGGTTTCGAAGAATCAAACCCTCCACAGGTTGATAAACCCATGATAACCGAAACCCAACCTTTTCCCCCTATGCCTTATAGCGTTTTACTACCCAAACCTCTACCCGACCCACCTACGAATTTGCCTATGGCTGTGACTAAACAGGTTGAAATTGATAAGCCTGCAACCAAAAAGCCTAAAGCTAAGACTGGTGCTAATTCTAAAAGCAAGAAAAACACTAGGTTAATATCTCGCATGGCGAGAAATAAGCCTAAACCCCCTGCCAAATCAGAACCTATCGTGGTCAGCGAAGACTCTGATTCATAGATTGAGCATTTTCTCGTCGATGAGTATCCTTACTCGGAAGGCTTGTGTGACAAACCTCCTCATGACTTTGTCAAGAATTTTCCACCCTGTTTGCGGGATGATCCTAATTTTCCTGGTATTAAACTACCTCAAGGAACCCTCGGTGAATCATCGAAGCCCCCTTCTGTTCAACCTGCTGCTCCACCTTGCGATCAGTGTGGGTTATGGTTGGAGAGATGCTACTTGGATGTGTCGATGTTGCAATCTAGAATCCATGATTTGGAAAGCCAAGTGGAAAAGATCACTGGTCATAATGCGAAGGTGGAACCCTCTGACAAGAAGCAACAAACAGTCGGTTCAATTCTGTTCAAGAATGTCGAGTCAGCCACGGCAATCGTCAATTCTAAATTGGCATAGCCTCAGCAATCTTGTTGGTATAATTTTCACTCATTTATATGGCATGATCATAAACTCTGTATACATTGTTGACCTGCTCTGTCATGCATCTGTTGTACATAAGTTTTGATTATTAATTCTTGGATTGGTTTTGATTAGATTTAATTTGATTGATCATGATTTGATTTGAATACTCTGTTATTAAGGATTGTTGATATCTTTTCTATTTTTGGAACACAGTCAATATCTATGTTCGATTTGGTTGTATCCTGTGCGATATGATGGGCAAATTGGTTATTTGTTCCGATTGTATATTCTATGTTAGGACCAATTCGTATATCATTTGTTACATAATCAAATTTCGAATGGATATGAATAGTGCCTGTTACGATTTGAACTGCATTCGATGGTAACAAATATATTGTTTGATTGTGATTTGAGGAATGAAATTGATCGTATCCAGTCTTATGATTTGTGTCTATAATTAAATTCAGTCATATCCATTTCAGTTATATGCCCGGTTTACATTATGGATTCTGTTGACTCTGTCAAGACCCTGTCTGTTGACTGTGTGGTGATCAAACATGAAAATCGTTGAGTCGATATTTATGGAGTATGATTTCATCCAATTACAATTGAAGTAATTTACATATCGTGCTTTTAACTGAATGATATCAATCTATTGTTATGACTATAACTAGTCAATGACAGTTACGACCATTATTTCGGTCATACCTGTGAACTGTTTGAGACTCAGTGAACGAGATCTGTGGCTGGATTCTATGGATATAGTTATGCATGAAATCGTGACGGTTTTTCTATATTGGCAATTGATTAAACAATATGAATCCTATACAAATCAATTATGATTGTCTCGTATCTTATACAATTTGGTTCGCCATTGATTGCATTTATGAAACAGTCATGTTAAGATTTGATTCGATTTTATGTCAATTGGAAAAACAGAGCATTCTTACCCTGTCCCGATTGCATTCTTTTCGATTTGGTTTAATTTAAAGGATAATTTTAATTGATTCATTAGTAATTTGTTTTGGATTTGATTTTATTTGATTATACCTGGTCCTGTTTGCTATTTTTGACTAGCTACAGAATCAGGTGATTCTGTAGCTAAGTCTGTAGAGTCAATTTTTTATTATTTTTTCAATAAAATATCCTTCTAATTTGATCTTTGTGTTCTATTGCAGGCAAATTCGAATTGGCAATAGATATCATGAGCAGTTAGGGGATGATCTACAGATTTTACTTGCATTTTATTTCCTTAGTTTAGGTGATTTTGGGATTTTTCCCCAGATTATGTAAAACAATTTGCTATTATTCACAAGGATGTTTTACCTTGTGAGAAACCTATATAAACTTATGATTTTTGTAATAATCATCATCCTCAGTTGTGGGAGAACAAGGATATAGAATTCTGATACAAACTGGAGCAGAATTGGTGTTTTGTCATAGCTTTTGCTTTTCAATATATCAACACTGTGTTTCATGTTTTGTATATCACTTTGTTTATGGTTTATGACTACTTTGCTATCTAAATCAAATTCAAATGATATAATTCTATTACTGTTATCTATATCTTGTTTCTTCCAAATCGATAAAAGACATAACAATTATTAGTTCATTATGTGAATGATAGCTTTGTCTTCTTCATAAATTGAATTGTTATATAAGTCCTTGCATAATAGGTTTCCCTTATTGCAGAGATTTATCATCAGAAGATTGTTATGATTTTCTTTTATGTCTTGTTTGTCCTGTAACATACTTCAAGAAGCAGCATAGCTGATTGTTTGCGAAAATCTTAAGGACTAAACGGTGCGAATTTCTTCCTCCAACCAGCTTAGAAGTTTTCATACACAGGGCAGACTTGGAGCGTTTCCAGGTCAATTAGTACATTGTTTACTGTTTTCATTAAGTAGTTTAATATAGATAGTCATTTAATTAGATTTATATTAGAGTGTTTAATTTCAGTAAATATATTAGATTGTTTAATTTCAGTAATTTCTGTTTCTTTTTCATAAAATAAAAAAAATAAAAAAGAGATTCTTGGCTGTCTTAGGACAGAATATACATGAGTTTTGTAGGTTTTAATCAAATCTGTAGATTGTCTATAGTGTGCATTTGTGAATAAGAAATAACGTAGCTATTA
The DNA here is from genome assembly GCA_009831015.1 of Picea engelmannii. Taxonomy (NCBI): domain Eukaryota; kingdom Viridiplantae; phylum Streptophyta; class Pinopsida; order Pinales; family Pinaceae; genus Picea; species Picea engelmannii. The sequence continues at coordinate 651,879 of ML785091.1, read as the reverse complement.
ATTAGATAGTTGATTTGAGTTATTATAATCATAATTAGTAGCTTGTATATATAATAGTTAGTAGTTTATAGTTAGATTAGTGTAGTTAGTTTAGTTTGCTTTATTAGTTTCTAGTTTCCTTTATTTTACTTAGTTTCTTGTATTCAATTATAGTTTAGTTTGTTTTATTTACTTTAGTTAGATTTCTTAGCTCAGATCATTTCTCTCTGGTTTTCATAGGAGACCTTAGAGCGGCCAACGAAGTTGTTAAACTCGTCAGGGTGGTCCATTCCAAATGGCTTGGGTTATTTAGACAACCCCGGACCGATTCCACTCTCCCAGTTGACGGACGGTCAATTTCGCCCGTCAACATGGTGTTGTTGTGCACGATAAATATGGGTGTACAGGTTGAATTTTTTATGTGCGTGAAGTCGTTTGGAAGGTGATGAGTCTGATTTTAATAGAAAATTTGCATGGTATTAGAGGAAAAAGAAACACACAATTGCAATGGATTATTATTTAAAATGAATTCAGAGTAGGTTTAAGAAGAAATATATATAGCCTAAATTGCTAAGCCGAGAGCATCTCATAGATGAATTCTAAGTTTTATATTCCTCCAATTCAGATAGATGGAAGGGAAATAAAATCTTACAAGAAACACATACTATGAAAGAAAAAAAGACTCATAACACCACCAGTTAGAATCTTGTAATAAACAATCCAAAATCCTTTTATGCATTTATATAATCATATTAATCCCAAAGGTACAAAAAAGTAATGATAACAGTTATCTTATTGTAAAAGGATCGTTTAAGAACATACCTATTATCTCTAGGACCCTTACCTCTGCTACCATCTGACCAAAAATTGCTGAAATGTATTTTTATTCAAGGACTCATTTAAGCTTAGCGATTTCCTCCTTTAAAGTATGTAACCAGACCGATTGATTCTCTCCAACACTTTCATCCGTTTCAATGATGGTTTCTTTCTTCTGTCACTTGCTTCATTTCTTCTTAACAACTGGTCTGTTGATGATCAGATCTCTTATAATGGGATTCATCCTGGCTTCCATTTTCGAGTTTGTGGCAGGTTCTATGTGAAACTTAGTCGCTAGTATATGTACAAATATCTTTTCCTTCTTCCTTGAAGGAAAATCTACCATGTTGCCAGAAGAACTAGTCTCACTAGATGTAGCTTTGTCCATGTACCTCAATTTCATGGACACCAAAATGTTTTACAGAGATCAAAAGGCCAAACAATTTCGATATTACTCCATTTATGAAAAAGATGATGCCTCCATACTTGAGAATTGGTATTTATAGAGTCCCAATCATGAATCACAAATATACTTACATACAAATACGTTGGTTTGTCATGCGCGGTTAATCCATTTCAAATTATTAGCTTTTGAGTTCGTTATATGGTGGCATTCACTTGACATCATACAGCTGCAAAGTACTGAACGAATGAATGGGGTGATCTAACTAGCCATCGCCCATTCCATGAGTGGTGGTTTTGGCATATTGAAGCACGTGACATTGGGACTTTGGAAAAAGTGGTTTCGACAAACTGCCTTTTGCCCCGATGTATATCAAGACTTGGGCCTTATTTAGAATTTTCATGGTGATAACACCAGGAAAGCATAAGAGATAATTCTGATGTATATATTGAACCAAAATGGTTCATATTTTTCATGAATTTTTGATTAGTTAGCCTGATAAGTTTTGATGGCTACACATTTTTCATAATTAACAACAACTAGATCAAATCAGATTAGTGTAGAGTCCATAGGAATGGAAGAGGCATAGGAGAATTAAAGTCAGTAATATGAGAGAAAAAGGATAGATGTCCATTTGGGAATTGAAGGAACAAACTCCAATGGACATGGAGAAGAAAGGAATGAAAACATTAATATGGCAGAGACCGTTAAAAATTTGTAGAAGGATGTCCAAAGCCATAAGGCCGATAATGAAAGGCTTATGAGAGCCAAGTAGCAAGATGACTTCAACATGAAGTTATTGGAAGGCTTGAACATAATAGAAAATAAATTAGATAAGGATAGTGGCTTAAGAAAATTTGGAAGTCACAAGACTTCAGATGAGAAAAGAAAAGCAAGAAGTGTTAGCAGACACCATCATTACTCCACAAGGCATTCCAATAAGAGAGACAACAACAACTCAATTCCATCCCCTGTCATAAGGCATAAGAGGTCTTGGGTGGTTGATCTATGAGGAGAAATGAACAAAATCAAACCTCCTACATTTGATGGTGAGCATAAGAAGGATGAATATGCAGAAACAAGGTTGTTGGGCATGAGAAAGTATTTTCAATTGCATAATTATTCTTCTCATGTAGAAGGTAGAATTTTTATCTATCAACTCAAGGGAAAGGCCTCCATGTGGTGGGATTGGCTTGTGCAGGTGCAACACATTAAAGATAAAAGTGTTACTTGGAGGGAATTCAAGAAGTATTTTGAGAAGAAATACTTGATTAAGAGATACTATGACAAGAAAATGAAAGAGTTATTTGAACTCAAGTTGGGAAGTATGACCATAGATGAATATGAGAGAAGGTTTCTAGAACTGTTGAAGTATGTCTCTTTCATTAATGATGAGACAGTCAAAATTCAAAGGTATTTGAGTGGATTGCCATCATTCATCAATGAAAAAATATAGTATGATGAACCCAAGACATTGGAAGAGACAATAAGGCGAGCTAAATGTATATATGATCAATAGAAAGCAAGGCCAAATTTACAAAAGGATTGGGAAGAGAAAAAGAAATTCAATATGGATCAAAAGAAGAAAGGAGCTAAGCCACCATTCTTCAGAAATAATCCACAGTGACAACAAACACCTAAACAATGCAAAATGATTGACATAGGGAATCAAAGGCCAAGGTATCCACCTATTCAATGTTGGGGTTGTAAAGGAGATCATAGGTTCAGAGATTGTCCTCACAAAAGTGAAAAAGGATGGGTTGTTCACAATATACAGCAAGCTGAAACAGTGGAGGAAATGGGCATAAATGTTCCAAGGATCAATGTAGCCCTGGACAACAAGCAAGTAGAGTATCAGTCCCACATGATTGAAGTGGAAGGTGTGATCAACAACCAAACCATTGCTATTTTAATTGATTCAAGAGCTATTCATAGTTATATAGACCCCAAGATGGTGGAAAGTTTGAAATTTCCAAGAAGCAAGCATGGGAAATCTTGGTTGGTGCAGATGGCTACAGGAGCCAAAATAAAAGTTAATTAGATGGTTAAGTCATGCCTCGTGGACATGAATGGATTGAACACAAAGGCATATTTGAACATTTTTCCTTTAGGTTCCTATGATTGTCTAATTGGGATGGATTGGTTGGACCAACATCATGATCTCCTAGACTATCATAATAAAGCATTCACTTGGTTGGATGAGGAAGGGAAAGTGTAGGGAATTCCTAGAGCAGTAACCATTAGAGAAATTTCAGCATTGCAGCTGAAGAAATGTTACAGAAAAGGGTGTCATATATTTGCAACTCATATGGAAGAGACACCTAAAGATAAGGTGCCAAATTTGGAAGATTATATAGTCCTAAAAGAATTTTAAGATCTGTTCAAGGAATTACCAGGACTACCCACAGAGAGAGACATTGATTTCTCTGTAAATCTAATGCCTGGAGCAACTCCAGTGTCAAAGACTCCTTATAGAATGAGTACACCAGAATTGAAGGAGTTGCAAATGCAGCTTGAAAAACTTCTAAAGAAGGGGTATATATGCCCAAGTGTGTCACCTTGGGGTTCCCTAGTCTTTTTTGTGAAAAAGAAAGATGGAATATTAATATTGTGCATTGACTTCAGACAGTTGAATAAAGTGATTGTTAAGAACAAGTATCCTTTGCCAAGGATTGATGATCTCTTTGAACAATTGAAGGATGCAAAGATATTTTCAAATATGGATCTCAGATCATGATACCATCAGGTAAGGATTAAAGAAGAATATATCAACGAGACCACCTTCAGGACAAGGTATGGTCATTATGAGTTCACAGTGGTGCCATTTGGGTTGTTAAATGCACTAGCTTTTTTCATGTTCTTAATGAATGTTGTTTTCCGAGAATATTTAGACAAGTTTGTCATTGTATTTTTGGATGAAATTATTATATATTCTAAGTCAGAGGAAGAGCATGAACAACATTTGAGGATGGTGTTGCAAGTATTAAGGAAGCATCAGTTGTATGCCAAATTGAGCAAGTGCTCATTTTATCAGAAACAAATTCATTATTTGGGGCATATCATTTCAAAGGATCGGATAACAATGGATCTTGAAAAGATAGAAGCCATTAGAGAATGGTCAATGCCAAGGAATGTGACAGAGGTAAGATCATTCATGGGTCTTGTAGGCTACTACAAAAGATTTATTGAAGGATTCTCCAATATTGCACACCCAATCACTTCCTTTCAAAGAAAGGGTGTGAAGTTTCAGTGGACACTTGATTGTGAAAAGAATTTCCTACACTTGAAACAATTATTGACAAGTGCTCCAATATTAAGGATTGCAGACCCAAATGAAGACTTCATTGTATGCATAGATGCACATAATGAAGGACTTGGTGGAGTCCTCAGTCAAAATGGGTTTGTTATATGTTATGAATCAAGAAAGTTGAAGGAGCATGAAAGAAACTATGCCACTCATGATTTGGAGTTGGCAGCCATAGTGCATACCTTGAGGAAATGGAGACACTACCTCATGGGGAAGAGGTTTGAGTTAAGAACAAACCACAATGGTCTGAACTATTTATTTGATCAGCCAAATATAAATTCTAGGCAATGCAGATGGTTAGAATTTCTAAGTGAATATTACTTTGATATAAAACATATCAAGGGGAAAGAGAACAAAGTGGCTGATGCACTTAGCAAGAGGGTGCATGAACTACTTGCTACAATAATTAGCATGTATCAGCATGATATTAAAAGAAAAATTCTGGAGGCTGCAAATGCAGATATGAGATACAGAGAATTGGTAGCAAAGCTACAATAGGGTAAGATGCCACAAAAGGTGGATAATTATAATTTGGGAATAGATGGAACACTGTTGCGCAAGAACATAATTTTTGTTCCAAATGTCCAGGACTTGAAACGTATGATTTTGAATGAAATGCATAATGTCCCTTATGCAGGGCATCCTAGATATCAGAAAATCACAGTAGCAGTCAAGAGCCATTACTTTTGGCCAGGTATGAAGAGAGAGATTGTTGAATAAATCACTAAATGTATGGAATGCCAGAAATTTAAAGCTAAGCATAGGCACCCAACAAGGTTGCTTCAACCTTTTCCCATTCTTGAATGGAAGTGGGAAGTGGTGACAATGGATTTTATTACAGGATTGCCCAGAACAGGCAAGCTGCATGATTTGATCATGGTGGTGGTGGAAAATCTTACAAAAGCTGCCCATTTTATTCCACTGAAAACTAAAAACTACTCACAAGGCAACAGATGTTGTTGATATTTTCATGAGGGAAGTTGCACGATTGCATAGAATTCCTAAAACAATTGTGTTCGACAGAGACCCGAAATTCACCTCAAATTTCTAGAAAGGATTTTTCAAAGGATTCAGAACAAATCTGAACTTTAGTACAACTTATCATCCTGAGTCTGATGGACATACAGAGAGGGTGAACAGAGTGCTAGAAGACATACTGAGAATGTATCTGATGGACAAACCATTGAAATGGGAGGACTACCTACACTTGGTAGAATTCTCTTACAACAATGGGTATCAGGCATTGTTGAAGATGATCCCATTTAAATCAATTTACGACAGAAAGTGAAATACTCTAGTGAGATGGGATAATCCAGCTGATAGGACAGTAGTTGGGCCAGAGTTGCTCAAGGAGATGGAGGACCAAATGATAAAAATTAAGCAGAATTTAAAAGCTGCCCAAGACAGGAAGAAAATTTATGTCGATAAGAATAGAAACCACAGAGAGTTCAAAGTGGGTAATCATGTTTTCTTGAAGGTGAAAGCTAAGAGGAGTTCCCTAAGGCTGGGAAGCTGTGCCAAGTTGGCAGCCTGATTTTCTAGGCCATTTGAAATCCTAGAGAGGATTGGTGTAGTTGCTTATATGATTGCATTTCCTGCATCTATGTATGTTCATAATGTATTCCATGTATCATTGCTAAAGAAATATATACTTAATGCTAATCATGTTATTGATTGGAATGTGATTCATTTGGTGCAAGAAGGCTCTTTTCAAGTGCATCCGATGTGCATTGTGGACCGAAAAATCAAGTGTTATAAAAACAGGACCACGGAGCAATAAAATAAAACAAATGCATAAACAAAACACATAAGACACACAATACAATAGAGACACAGATTTACGTGGTTCACCCAGTGTGGGCTACGTCCACCAGAGAAATTGCCAGGTCCTTCCTTTATTATTATCCAGCAAATGAAGGGATACAACCTACAGCAAAAGCCGCTGTAACTTCCTCTTCTTTCTCTCACAGTCTCCTCTCTCATAATACAATATTCACCATCAACCATAGCCGCAATACATTTCCCTCATAAAAGAGGGTTGCCTTCTAGGGCAAAAAACCCTAACATAATCTCTACCATTAGATCTGCGACCTTATAATGAACGATCCATATTTACAATGAAATTACAATATACTTTTATAAGGCAATTTTTGCTTCGGGGGCCCGCTTGCTCCCAGACCCCCTAGACCCCGCAGAGGGGGTACCCCCCCTCTGCACTCCCCCGCGTGGAAGAGTGTACATACTTCTGGGGTGTAAATACTTCATGGGGTATAAACACGGCTGAAAGCAAGGACCTCTGAATCAGGAAGATAATCAAGCTCCACAACCAACAATCTCCCACTTGGAGACTGATCTCAACAACTCCACCACTACTGTATATGCTGGACTCTGAACCTTCGTGGACCTGGAAAATTTCTCATCTTCATCTTCATTCTTGAAGACCAACTGAAACTGAGCAAGAACTCAGTTTCTCCCTGGTTACTCCCTTTGCAGGATTCTGGCTAGTGTGTATCTTTTCCATCTTCAATTGTCCATCTTCCAAGGCGGATCGTATGAAGTGGTACCTCAACTGTATATGCTTAGTATTCAAATGGAAGGATGAGTTCTTTGCAAGGTGAATGGCACTCTGACTGTCACAGTACAACCTGTTGTTCTCCTACTTCTTTCCCAATTCCTCCATAAACCTTTGTAACCAAATCATCTCTTTACTAGCCTCTGTAGCAGCAACATAC
>ML785091.1:593929-640995 GCA_009831015.1 Picea engelmannii | reverse complement strand
CCTCATAAAAGAGGGTTGCCTTCTAGGGAAAAAAACCCTAACATAATCTCTACCGTTAGATCTGTGACCTTATAATGAACGGTCCAGATTTACAATGAAATTACAATATACTTTTATAAGGCAATTTTTTCTTCAGGGGCTTCGCCCCCAGACCCCCCAAGACCCCGCAAAGGGGGTACCCCCCCTCTGCACTCCCCCGCTTGGAAGAGTGTACATACTTCTAGGGTGTAAATACTTCATGGGCTATAAACATGGCTGAAAGCAAGGACCTCTGAATCAAGAAGATAATCAGGCTCCACAACCAACATCAAGCAGCTCCGAAATTGAGCCATAGGGCTTGTAAAGGTCCAATGGACCTGGTACGGTCCTGAGGATGCTACTTGGGAGCATGAGGATGCAATGCGAATGGAATACCCACATATTTTTGAGTATTTTTGAAAATTTTGTTGTATATGGTACATGATGCACCAAGGAAAGTGCATACATAAGGGGAGGGGATTGTAATATCCCTCGGCCGAACCCAATTGTAAATGTAATGTAAGTTTACTTAAGTTGGTGAGATATTTTGACATCATTTTGTAATGCACCTTTCATGGTAAAGTGCACGCATGTACTACGCAGTAAAATGATGTAGTGTGCACATTCCCGGATACCACAGGCAGTAACTATAGTGCACGCAGTATGGAGGTCAGTGAGCCTCGTGTATATGATATGTTCTATAGACTGGTGAGCTAGTTAATATAAGTTGGGATGCTTATGTTTTGGAATTAGGCCAGTGCACCTAGATGTTAAAGGCCAGTGCACCTATTTTGTATATGTCTCATAATTAATATAAAATACATCGTTGCATGTAGACTGACCATGATAAAAGAGATGGGGGACTAAAATTCACTAGTTAGGGAAAGGGAGGGCCAAAATTGAAGGGAAAGGGCTAATCTAGAGAGATTAAGCCAAAAAGGAATATTAGATTAATATTTCTTTTAAACATAAAGTATGGATAATTATTTTATGATAAGTTCTAAAGTTGAGGACAAGTGGACCAAAGTAGCTTCCAACATGACAAGTGTCAAGTTGGGGACATGCATACATATCATGGGGACTTAGCTCATTTTCATAGCTTCACCATCATTCTTACGATCATCTCTCCCATGATTCCTTCCATCATTGTCATCCAGTCAATGATTCCATGACCATTTTCACTCACGCAGTCAGTTATCCTTCAGGCATTCATTTCACTGTATATGAGCATGTTTCCATAGCCATTTCTTGTTGGTGTACCTGGTTATCTTGGGAGTGGGACTGAAGAAGCGGGTTGTCAGGCCCATCGGATATTGAAGAGGTGGGTTGTCAGGCCCGTGAACAATTCTTTGGGTGAGATAATTGCTGAGGAATTGACTTCCTAAAGGTGTTCCACTGTAGCTACAGGGCTATGAGACTTCCTGTCTAGCCTATTGCTGAAGCCCCGGAAGGGAAGTGGGGCAACCAAGGGACTATTGAGAAGATAAGGGGCACACTTCCTTGGGTAGGACAGGCATGTGGGGAATGAGAGACTATAGGTTTTTAGTTGAGTGAGCACCTGGGACAAAGTCTTTCCTGTTGTCTATGAGCCTATAGCTAGGTTAGGAATTCCTTTACTCGAGTGGATTTTAGTCCTAGCTCCGGGTTGACTCATTATTGAGAGTGATGAATAGTGTAGTCTAAGGCTGGGAGGTTCATGGATGGTTTGCATGTAGTTGGTGACAATATTTCCAAGATATGTACCAATCATGTGATAAATTTACATGTTGCATTGTTATTTACGTGCTTATGTTACAGTTTATCATATGTGTGATTATAACTGTCTGTATGTTTATGGGTATTTCTCTGTATATGTTGCATGTCTGTGTTTACCGTTATTTCAATATGAAATCATATATTTATAGAATGTAATTGTTTGTTTACATTTATATGTAAAGCTTTCACAAGAGCGTTGTATGTATATGTTATAATTGCATGCACTTTGAAGAGAAAATTTATGTGGCATGGCTCAATTGAATACTGGGTATGTTACAATATGTTCCGTAGTGAGAGAATGAAAGTGTTCCCTCGTGTAGCATGGCCTGACCATGGGTGGTCAGGGACATTACATCATCTGCCATAGATCATCCTAGGGTTCCTAACTTAGTATGTGGTGGACTACTAGTGACAGTGCTATGAACACTTTGGTGGCTTTGATTACTTTGATCGATTAATACTACTGAATCAACAGGAGGGATGATAGTACTTACTTCAACAATTTGCACAGTTCCTGAAGTTTCAGGTTCTTCCTGGCAAAGCTCTTGAGATTTTCCTTCCTCTTCTCTAGTGGGTTCTGACTGCTCTTCGTCTGTCATATATGTCTCTTCTCCATTGTAGAAACCTTCCTCACCGTAGTTCTTCTTAAATAGGTTCGCAAGATGAACTTATCTGAACACTCTCCCACTATTCATATGTCCATCTTCTATGTCATTGTCGCTGTCTAAATTCTTGAACATTAGCCTTACTAGATCCGACCAATCTATTGTATCTTCAAATGTTCTTCTCATGCAATAGCATCTTGAGTCTCAACTTCATGAATTGTAAACACTTTCCTCTGGGTCCCTTGAAGAAGTATCTCTCAGCCTGGCTATATGACTCTACTCTATCAAAAACAAACTTGGTGATGTACCCTCCAATGGTGCTATCAAACCAGTGATCTACTGCTCGTGATAAAATGATATCTACTCTCTTGACCTTCTTGATTAGATTCGACATCCAAACCATAGGAGGTCTAGATCGGATCTTGAGCCAGGTATCTGCTAACCTAGCTAACCACTCATATAGCTCCTGATGGATTCCTTCAAAGAAAATCTCATGTATATCAGTAAAGATATATTTCTCCAACCAATCCTCTGTACTAATATTAGGGTTCTTGTTCTGGGATTCAACGAAGTCCTTTTCTTGATCCTCTATCAACTTTTGAGTCTCTGTCTTTGGTTAAAACCACATTGACATTCCCTCAAGAAGATTCATGTCCTGACAATAGAACCATTTGTTGGAACAGGGGTAGACCTGGGGTTCAGCTCCAAGAGAGCACTAACAAGCCCTAACTACTGGCCCTTTCAGCAACACCTGAGAAGCAGATGCAGTCTCACTCAAAGCATTTATGGGGGGGTTTCAAGACAAAGATGTCTGCAACCAAGGGGAATATCAAGTGGATATAATACAAGAACAACACAACATTCATATATCACTTATCTTCTTAGATATAATCTGCACATCTATTTATCAGATCTAACATAGTAATGCAATCACAGTATATCAATGACAGAGACAGAACACCAATCACACATAAAAAAAGATATACGTGGTTCACCCTCTCTCTAGGGCTATGTCCAAAGAACTGTTCTTTATAATATATTAAGATGAATCATACAATTCTTGTTTGTTCTCTTAGCTAGCAAATCTCCTCTCTTCTCCTCTCTTTCTCTCCCTTCCCTGCACACCCGACTGCAGGGTTGATCTTTGCACCCAACTGAATATCTTACAATACCAAAAGGCTCTCACACTCAACACTTCTCTCTCTCACAACATAACAACCATAAACCAACTCGATACCAACAACAATGAACGAACAACAACTAGATAAAAACTCCTTCCTTCATGTAGGTTCTTATTTATAAATTAAAATCACTTACCAACATCCTTAGGCCGAAACCTAGGTGTCCAAAACCCTAGATACCAAAACCCTAGGTGTCTAAAACCCTAGGTCAACTTGACCCGTGTTTTCAAGGCTTTGCCAACCCATCTTTCCTTCCTTCTTGCACGGTGCTCCAAAGCATCCAAAAATGGCTTTCTTTTCTTTCTGAGTTGTCCATGATCCTTCTTTATTTCTTATCTATCATCCCCAATATCCTCGTTCAATGGCTTGCTTTGCTCCATATTTTCAACTCTTTTGCTCATTTCGAACCAGTAACAATCACTATGTCTTTCACGCAATTCACATTTTTCCTTTTCTTCCTTGATATTCACATACTTCCATAACCAAGGGCCAACACCTCACTTTTATTCAGATTTCATTAGTTTCATTGTACATGAGTACCTAAAATGGCCTAGTAGCCGAGACTCGTGTTTTACTCCATAGTGATGTTCAGAGGGGTGTTGGAGAAATTTATATTTTCGACACACTAGTTTAGTGGGATTTAACTAACTAGTTCTATTTTAGACTTTATATTTTTACCATCACTATTATGCATGCATGCATTCCTAAGGAAAGCTAACTACTTTATTTTTTTTCTTAATTATGGAATGATTTTCCCTATATATGAGTGTTTTCCACTCATTCATTGTATCATATAGATCATGATATATGTATCAATCATCAACTCATTGGAGTAGTGTGAATATATTTTCTCATTCTTCCATATTGAATCTCTCTTCCTTTCTTGTTAATATTTGTTTGTAATTTCTTTATCTAGATCTCATATGTAGGTTTCCATGAAACAATGACAATTATTTGGTAATTAACCTTTCGCGGATTCACGATTCGAGAAATTTCAACTTTGTTTCATCCAAAACTCCCACACACGAACCGCCGATATTAATGTCATTTATCACAAATTAGCGGTAATGATTTTATCATAGATTGTGGATCACCAAATATAATTTGTCATTAAAGTTAATAAATTTTTCGTCAGTAAGGGTACGCTTGGATCAATGCACCTGATGTGAATAAAACGCTTGATTTTGAATTTCATTTTCACCTTTCGCGGAATAGTAAGTTTTATCCAACTGAGAAGCTCACACATTCCCCTGCAACAGGTAACCCCATTTTGATTTTATTGATATCATGGCACCACTGAAGATGAATAAATAATCTGGTGAAGGTCCACATATGAATGCATACGTTCTATCAGATACCACACCACGAGCTATAGACACTGTGAAATCTTGAACACAGGTGTTCGATATTCTTGAGCATGAGCTTATAAATTGCCCAAAAGATTCTGGCGATGAAGTGAATGACACTCATGAAACTAAACTCGAATATATAGCTCAGTCAGAGCTACACAAAATAGCTACGCAACCGAGACTCATGCCATATAATGACATGATAGGCTGGGCCCTAGAAAACGTAGACATCCAAACTAGGAGAATTTTCAACTCACAAAAGGTCGATGTTGGGTATTTTTGACCAGAAAACATACAAGTAATGTATAAGCTATCCCACAATTTCAAATATAATTACAATTCTACATTCATGATGGAATTTTAACAATAGGAGTGTATACAATATGACAAAATCTATCCTGATATAATCAAGTCTTGGTGGGGGCACCTAGAGAAATTCAAAGCTGACACTCATGGAATGTATGCCACAACGTCGTTGGATACCCATATGATTTATGTAGCTATGATGCTCTGTAGGATATTTGGGAAGAATAACCCCACTCATTTCCCGGTAGAATGGGTGTCAATTATGAACAAGGTGGTTGAGGGCTACTCTTTCAACTGGGCCAAAATTTTATCAGACAACTTGGCTAAAAAAATCACAGAAAACAAATTGGAAAAGTCAAAGGGGCAACCCGTCCCTTTCTTATGTATGCAAATATCATGGATGCTATTTGCTTCATAACCCCTTTTCCACTGATGAACTGGAGTTGGACCCCGACCAACGTTGAACCTATTCACTTCTATCACTCCAAGTTGTGGGAAGACAAGGCCAAAGATTTCTTCTACGAAATATGCCACTACATAGTGGTGCCTGTTCATATAGTTTTATATGATTTCCCACCCCCTCAGATTTCAAAAATAATCATGGGAAATTTGGGCAAAATAGTATATTGGTTCATTGACGAAAACTTCTCTTACATTAGATTTTTGGGATGCTCAGTCCCTACCCATTATCTCCCAAGGTTTTTACCTGATCGACTAGTATGTCGAGAAGTAGCTTATCAAACAATGACTGGGGGCATCAAAAAGGAGATGAAAGCAACCTAGAAAAATATATGGCCTACCTTCCCTCTCCAGGTTGGTATGTTTTCATTATTAGACTTTGGTCACTCCAAAGTTGAGGCTGCGGCTTTGGAGGATGTCAAGTTGCTTGACATCAAATTTAAAAGGCATGACCCACACAAAATCATGGAAAACCGCTTGGCCCAATAGAAACTGAATATATATATGCATGAGAACTCCCCATATGATGAAGTATTTAGGGGAGTCAGGTATTACAAGGAAGTGCTAAACAGACTCCAAACTTTGTCCCCAGATCAACATGTCAATTTCTTTAGTTTTCAAAGCCACAGAGGAAACAACTTGCCCAAAGTACTATAGGTATAATTGGTAGCCACTTCACCTACACAGGAAACTGTACCTCCAGGTTTTGAAACAAGTAGCTCTGGCAAACAGGATAATGAGGAAAACCCAAAGAACACCAAAGTTGTAATGCAGGAGTTGGAGGCTTCATTATCAAACCCATTGGACACTCAAGAAAAGGATTAGATCAAATCTTTTTTAAAGAAAGGGTAGGATACATCTCCTTCTACACCAATGACATATTCTACCAAAACTGTTGAGCAACAACCGTCTATGAATATTGGTACCCCCATTACTTCATTAACACCATTGTAGTCAAGTTTTGGAAATCCTAGTTCCAAAGTCATTTTTATAGGTGATCTCACCCCAATTTCGCCTGAAGAGATTCCTCCTTCAGACTTCTTATTCAACAACAAAAGAAGGGCCATTGTCAAATGAGAGACACAACATAAATATGGAGTGATAGTAAAAATTCAAAGAATGGTGTATGATGGACAAAATCGAGATGATACATAATTTGCAAAGGAAGTTGTAGGTTCATTGGGCACTTTCGCCACTACTAATCAATTGTCTATGGAAAATTTGGTCGAACAACTACAACAGAAGAGCCTATTGGTAGAACAACTTCAAAGGAAAATACACACAACTGAGTAGAATTTCCATAACAGAATGAGCCAAGATTTTGAGTAGATCAAAGCACATGATAGAAAACAAATTCAACAACTCCAGACAAAGTTTGATGAGCTTCAAAGGAATTCACACTTCAATCAAGGACTGATCACCCAACATGCTGAATTAATAAAATAATTGTAAGATAAGTTGGATTTGACCAAAGGTACTTCAATGGATATTTCTTCTTTCCAAACTCAAGCAATGGAAATAATTGAAAAAATGGAAAATGCCCAACAAGATATTTTTATGAAGGTAGAGGCTATCCAGAATTGCTACCAGGTAGTAGATCTTTCTCTGAAAGACATCTACATCAAATAAAGAGAAGCTCGTTTAGATTGAGTTAAGTTTCAAGAGGATGTCTTATTGTTACCAAGGGATGATGTCTTAGATGTTCCTCAGTTTTCTCTTTTGGAACAAAGAAGAGGAGACATAACTTTAAAATCCTAGTAAAATAATCTAACAGAAAGCAAAAGACTTGTCAGAGAGGTAAATGAAGCTTGTCTAGAAGCGTTGTCCTTGATATACAAAGGACTGATTGATTTTGAATGAAATACTATATCTGAATCCCTGGGTCAAATTGACATAGCAAAGAACCAGTATAATTCCATAACAAGCAAAGAAGAAGCTCTGACGGCCATTCATAAAATGAACCAGATTGATCTCCTTCAAATAAATAGTTGGATAGTAAAACCAAGCTTACAATTACAATTCATATCTCAAGGAGCGAAGAGGATACAAGAAAAGTTACCTCGGGTAGAGAGAAAGATATACACTTTCGAGGTGAATGAAGCAACTGATCCTTCAGGGTTGGTGGTGAAATTAGTGAGTAGATGCATCCAATGCATTGAATATGGGAAGGCGAGCACATCCAGAAGAAAGTAAGAAAGTGGCATTCCATCACTAGATATAATTGAAAGGACAAATGACAACAAAAGTATGATGACCATGTCGTTGTGATAAAGTATCAAGAAGATCATAAGACAAAAGCATTTTGGCTAGAAGACGAAGAGATTGCCAATGAATATCATCATTCTCTATGCTGTATTTTCTTATGTAAAATATTTACTATTTTAAATTATGAGAAGTCCAATTGTTTTGAGTTGTAAGATTTTTTTTATAAATGCATAGATTGAATATATATTAAGGGGTGCTTCTTGCTGATTGTAATACAGAAAACCCTCCTTATTGAGTATTAATACAAGTGCAGATGAAGATTCCAAATTTTGTTTAGATTGGGTTATGTGTTCCTTATATTTTTTCATATCTCTGCATTTCTTTATGAATTCCCTTGATAAAATGTGTGATTTCAATATAGTAAAACAACTACTGTAATCGTATTGCATCAGTAATTTTTTAAGTAAGCATTTTTTTCCTCTGCATTTACTGTGAGTAAATCAAGACCTGTGAGATGTGTGAATTAATGTATCTTATACTTTATTCAAGGTTATAATATCTATTTTCTTCCACTGTAACAAGGTGAGACTCTTCAACAATTGATGCCTTGATTTGTTTAACAGTTTTGTATTTTTCTCTCACAACATTCAATATTACAATTTTGACTCAGACACGAAATATGACCTCTGTGCTGCCATACTGCTAATTTCATTTAAGGAATTTTTCTCATATAACTAAGGTATAAAAATCACTTTTAAAAAACACTCTATTAAACTTTCTTGATGTATGACATCACTCTTTGAGACTTAAGTTTAATCTCATGAACAACATATTTTTGGCGTCGTTACCGAGGATATAGAAACAAAGTTATTTTTCCCTGGGAAAACGACAAGGTAAGATTCTATCTTTGAGAGTGAACAAAGATTACATACATAAACAGGGTTATTTTTATCTTTCACTTGGTGACTCCACCATAGATAAAATATCATTTGGTCGAAAGAATACCAGAAAAAACCTATATGATAAGTAGACCACACCTATATCAGATCCCAAAAGGTTGTTGAAACCAAAGGGATACCTCAAATCGACTACTAAATTTGCAAGTAATATATACCAACCCAAAGTTTCACAAGTCAATACTAAGGTTACGGTTGAATAACTAACCCCTGGAGAGAATTTTAAATGAGCACCCTTTGCGGATGCGTCAATTAGTAAAAATGAGGTTAGGTTTGAGAAATAGGAGGAATTTGTACCAAAAGTAAAGACTGAAATTGATTCGACTGATACTCCTAAAGGTCAGAACAAAATACCCCTCTCTATAACCATTGTTAATATTCTTCCTACCCCATATTTGCATGAAGTAAAAGTTTCAGTTCTCCAAAACCCTGAGGAATAGATTTTATACCATGACTTGTCCCCTACCGGTTCACCTATTTATACATCTTGTAAGTCTAAAGAAACTAGTCCACATTTTCCTTCTCCTCCTCTTCAATGTTTTTCATCTCCTAATGACATTTTTATGGAATTTCCTTCACCACATTCTAAAGAAGTTGAAAGGTCACCACTTCAGTCCCTTGAAGTTTTCAAAAACCCTTTTTTCTCCCAAGGTCCTCCCCCTAAACTTCCAATGGATGTTGTTGGAAGAGGTGGTGTTGGAGGAAGAAGAGCAGGTGGACAAGGTCAAGTACAACTCCCACCCCCAATAATTTTCTCCAAGGTAGTGACTAGATATGCTCCCTTGGTCCTCCCTGTCGTCCTGCATGATTTGCTTGAAAATTATATGAAGAGATTTCCAAAATTTATGGGAGAGGGAGATTTAACTGCAACAGAGCACATAGCCTTTTTCGATCAGTTCGCCAATATCCTTGGCATTGAGCATGAATATGTTTACTCAAGGTTGTTAGTGAAAACATTTGAAGGACAAGTAAGAACCTGGTTTCGAGGACTCCTGGTAGGATCCCTATGGTCATATGATGACTTAGAAAATGCATTTTTAAGACAGTGGGGAGAAAATAAAGACCATATGTATTATTTGACTGAATTTGGGGCTCTAAGAAAAAGGAACTATGAGTTAGTTCTAGAATTTACTCAGAGATTCAACAAATTATACCTTAATATCCCAATCGAAGTTAAACCCTCTCAACCTGTAGCAAAGGTAACTTTTGCAGGGGCTTTTGAACCCAACGTTTCCTTACTTTTAAGAGAAATAAGATCTACCACTTTGGAAGGAATGAAAGATGATTCCATAGAAATCTAATCAAATATGATGGCATCCGGTAAATTAAAATACAAGGTTGAGGCAGGAACCAAAGAACCTAAATGTTCTAGGGAACAAGTAGGACCCTCTGGATCTGGGAAGTATGCGGAAGAAAAAATGGATGAGATGGCTAAGATAATCAAATATTTGTCAAACAAAATATCTAGAATGGAACTAGATCAAGCCAAACCCGATCCATTCGCTAGAAATTATTTCAGGAGAAATAATAACCCCTAGATAGCACAGAGACAGGTGAAAAATGAAGATAAAAAAATACAAGATCCTTTTAAAATGGAAAATTTTATGCAAAGGGATGATATGAAAAATTATGAAGGGTTAGAAGAGGATATAAACAACCTTAGTGATGATGACCATGAGCCTCATTTAACTAGGCAATATTATGAAAGATCTTTAGACCTAGAACCCATTTTTAGCGATGAGGAAAGTATAAATAATCTGGGAGAGTCTGCATATCAAGGAATCGTCAACTCCCTAATGGCCGAAATTCAACAAAGTACAATTTAAGGCCCAGAGAAACAAATACTACAAATGTTCCACCGAAAAATATTTTATCAAGAAATAAAGAGAATGAGGTAGATGTTACTAAACCACTAGTTGAAACACAAACTACCCAAACCAAAATAGTTGAAACAAGAGAAACACAAACTAAGAAAACAAAGAATATAGAATCTCAAGCTACAACTAGGGAAAGAAAAAAAAACTAGAAGTTTCAGGTTAGAAAATGAACTAAATAAGATTAAAATCCCCATGCCCCTAGTTGAACTTGCCAAGAATCCAATTTATAAAAAATAGATTGCTAAAATGATAATTTTTTCTGATGTTGAATGTCATGCAGACGTGATCAATCTACAAGATGAAAGACCTACTATTATGTTTGGTCCGCACATCAAAAATACTAAGGATTATGTTGCTCCATTTTGTATTACATTAACTGTGCATGACCACTTACTTCACAATCACATGTTATATTCTGGGGCCTCCCACAATCTAATGCCTAAAGTTATCATGGAAAAATTGGGACTTGAAATCACTAGAACTTATCAAGACTTATACTCGTTTGATTCCATAAAGGTTAAGTGTCTTGGCATGATCAAAGATTTGGTAGTGAATTTTGCACATATTCGTGTAAAAATTACCCTTATGGATGTATTCGTTGTTGACGTCCCTTCCAAGTACAACATGCTTCTATCTAGGTCTTGGGGTGCAAAATTAGGAGGATCACTTCAACTGGATATGACTTACGCTACGATCCTGATTTTCGGTGGACAATTTACTTGATTGTACAGAGAGACTAGACTAGCATATACTGTAAGTGACCCTCAAAACCCAAACAATTACCCAGTCTATGTTGTCGATCAATATCTAGGAAATTTTATTTTATCAATAGATGATGATTTTGAAGAATGTACAAAAGAAAATAAAAAATTAGAAAAAACTAAGAAACGTGTAAATAACGAAGAAGGAGTATGGATTTTTTTTTTTGATGGCGCATCATCCTAAGAAGGGACATGAGCTAGAGTGTTATTTTTAGTGCCATGGGAGGAATACATTATCCCCTTTTCATACATATTACAGTAGGAGATAGATTATACAAACAATGTCTGTGAGTATGAAGCCCTAGTTTTAGGATTAAAGGTTGCTAGAAAATAAAAAATTGAACATTTAATAGTTTATGGTGATGTAGATCTTATTGTGAAACAAATAAATCAACAATATCAAGATAAAACTACAAGGCTAAGGTCATACAGAAATTGCAACTAGGATTTGATAGAGAATTTATTCTTGTCCTTTAACATTCACTATATCCCCAGAATGGAAAATCAACATGCAAAATCTTTAGCCAAAAAATTTGCGATGTTTGTACCACCTAATATCCTAAAGTTGAAGTATCATATTTAAATGAGACACATACCTTCGATCCAAAATAATGTTCAGCACTGGAAAGTCTTTGAGGATGATGAGCATATTAAACAATTCCTAGAAATGCTTGACGAGTTTTCTAAGACTCATATAGATCAAGAAAATCAGAATGATCCTATATGGATCATGTAGGAAGGGGAAGATCCTGAAAATTTCCAGGATAAGATCACAAATCACCAAACTCTTGTGCTTAAGAACAATGAGATCCCCATAGGTCGGATACCCTTAAAGAGATTGTTTGATGAAGATGATATACCATTAAAATATACCTTACGACCTCAATCAGAAGAGGTTGAAGACTGTAATATAGGAACTAAAGAGGTTCCTAAACTGGTAAAGATATCTAAATACCTTTCAAGCCAAGTAAAAAATAAGTACGCCAAATTTAATAAACAGTATAAAGACGTCTTTGCATGGTCCTACGATGATATTAAAACTTACGATACCTTTGTAATTGAACATAAGATTCCTTTGAAGCATGGTATTAAACCTTTTAGGAAGAAGTTGAGACAGATAAATAATATCCTCTTTCCAATAATAGAAAGGGAATTCAAGAATCTTCTTGGTGCAAAGATTATTGTCCCACTCAAGTATTCTACATGGGTAGAAAATTTGGTACCTGTTAGGAAGAAAAGTTGAGAAATAAGGCTTTGTGTAGATTTCAGAAATCTAAACCGGTCATCCCTAAAGGACAACTACCCACTTCCAAATATGGATCGTGTCCTGGAGAAAGTATATGGAGCTAACAAAATGTCTATGATCGATGGTTTTTCCGGATACAACCAAATTTCTGTCCACGAAGATGACAAAGAAAAAACAACATTTACCACTCTATGGGGAACTTTAATGTATGACAAAATGCCATTTGGTTTGATGAATGCATGGGATAATTTCCAAAGAGTGATGGATATATATTTCATCGGTGAGAGAGATAAATTTTTTGTTATTTACTTGGATGATCTAACAATCTTCTCCAATTCTGATGCAAAACATCCGGTTCATCTCAAACAAACCTTCGAGAAATGCAAAAAAATTGGTTTGTCTCTTAACCCTAAGAAGTCACATTTTTCTATGCAAGAAGGAAAGCTTATGGGTCATATAGTTTTGAAGGATGGAATCAAGGTCGATCCTAAGCAAGTCGAGGCTATTGACACGATAAATATTCCCAGAAATAAGAAATAAATCCAGTCTTTTTTAGGGAAGATAATTTTTTTGAGAAGATTTATCCCTAACTTTGCTGAAATTATCAAGCTAATTACAGATATGTTGAAGAAATACAGTGAAATGAAATGGAACATCATTCGAGAGGGTTAAGAGATCCATAAGTGAAGCGCCAGTATTATCTAGTCCAGACTATACTAAGGAATTCATGATCTTTTCTTTCGCATCTGAACATACTATCGCAACAGTACTCCTGCAAAAGAATGAAAAAGGTTTTGAATAACCGATATCCTTTTTCAGTAAAATTCTCAGGGACACCAAATTAAAATATGATATATAGGAAAAACAGGCTTATTCCATGGTGAAATTTCTCAAATATTTCAAGACATATGTACTACATTCCAAGATAATTGCTTATGTGCCAACAAGTGTTGTCTAAGATATCTTGGTCCAACCAGACAATGATGGTAAGAGGGGTCAGTGTCTGGCTTGTTAGAACCCTATATAATAGGGGATCAGTGTTCTGAATAATATCTATCTTTTTTAGGCATATGTGTTCGCTTGTGACGCATGGCGACGCCGGCGGAAAGCGCCCGACATTGACCAAGGATAAGATGAGTGCTTGCGCTCGAGTTTCAAAGCGCGTTACGGTGCATTTTTTAGAAAAAAATGGTGGATTGGTTTGAAATGGTAAATTTGACTCCTGGGGGTAAATGCAACGTTGGGTTTATTAGCTATTTTTGGTGAATTTGGCAAAAAATTGGCACCTCGGCCTTTTCCTTTTAGCAGAATTTTATGCAAAAATTTGACAATATTTTTAGCAAAAAATTCTCTCGGCCTAGGGCCAACCCCCCGAATATTCAACACCACAAACCAACAACAAACACACAAGTCAGTGCCAGCACCAACACCTAACCCCAAATCCCAAGCCTCGGGCTCACTTCATCGACACAATGTATGACTGTTGGCTAATATAATCACTTAAAGTTCAGTTTACGGTGTGAATGTGGGATATCACCCGCAGAGAATAAAAAAATATATAAAACGCAGCGTTTAAAACCCTCTGCCAGGTGTTTGAATCAGTTTCAAGGCATCGATTGCAGGGAGCCACGCATCTGCATCAATCACAACACAAAAGATAAATATAAGAGCACTCATCCGAAGCCCTATGGATGGAACAATGGATAAGGCCAAGCCCTCTACCTGATCACATCAGAAAAGAAATCATAGAGCTCGTTTTTCCCGACGATGGCTACAATTATCTTATGCATTTGAGGGAAATTAGGGTTTTCGGAGGGGGTTCAGCCTTTGTTCCCTGCAGGAAACCTAGGTTAGAATCCATACCACCAGATGTCAAGGCTTATGATGCATCTAATCTACAAGCTCCAACCTGTAATGAATATGACTCAAATTCCAGTGCTTTGTAGGGTGTGAGTTCAAGCACACGTTATATGCGCAATGTTCGGAAAGATGTTGACCCTGAAGTACTTGCTCAACTTGATATAAGTGATGGTTCTAAGTTTGATTTTGATGTTGAAAACTTGGAAGAGGACTTTGTTGTCCAAGCTAATAAAATGGAAGAAGAGGATGGAGCAACTTCTACTAGATTACCAGAAATTAAGCAAGAACATGTTCATGCCAATCAATATTTGTGTGTTGAAGACAACAACAATGCAACTTCAGTTGACAATGCATTGCGATTTCCTATAGGTAAAACCAGAAACGGCGTTTTGGTCAAAAGAATGCAGAGAACTCCCAGACTTCTAGACAAGCAGTTTGAACAACTTGCTCTTCGTGAATATAGTGATGGTGACAGTAATGCTTCTGACATCTGTGATCATGATGTGGTGGGTGCTGGCAATATTCATGCCTATGAAATTGATGTTGCAATGAAAGAATTATTGACTAACAACTTAGACTTTCAAGATAAATATACAGTTCCTGTTGATATTCACATTGATAAGATTTCAAAAAACTCGAGCGAGAATCAAGATAGTGCAATAGTGCGTGAAGATACACCTATAAATGATGTGATTTCTAGATGCAAAGTGTATGGTGATATGTATGCAAATGAATCTCAAGATGAAAAGTAAATTGTGCTAGTTGAGGACAGCAGTGATAATGAAGACGAAGCCTGGGACTGTGAAACCATTGTTTCCACTTATTCCAACCTCGACAATCATCCTTCTAGGATAGGTGCTCCCCAAAAACCTGGTAGAAAGGATATTTCTCAAAATTCTCATAAAGCTTCAAATTTGAAAGGTCCAATCATATTTCCTCGAGGAAAGCAACAACTTCCAGTGGATTCCTGTGACATTTGCATCAACAATATCCTGGCAGTTGTAAATACAAAGTTTTTCTATGATTATGCACAAAACATTTGGCAGTGAGAAAGATATCAGGGTTATCCACAGTGGTCGATCTACTACACCTGTCATCAATTTCATGATGCAGTCACAGGTGGCAGAGCATGTTTAAACAAAGGTGGCAGAGGTTTCCTTTTTTCTAAGCAATGGTTAGATCACACACGAGGTGGCAGAGGTTTCCCATTTTCTAGGCAGAGATTAGATCACCAATCCTCCAACTGGCAGCATACCTCAAACCAACTCAGGCATTCGAATGTTGTTTATTGTGATGTTGTTAACTTCCATTCATCAACAAACCATTAACTAACTCCAGATTTTTAATCAGTAGTTGCCAAATCGTTTTGTTTGTTTTAGAAACAGTCCACAGGTGTCAATTTTTGTAACTGTTATCTATTTTTAGAAAAGAGAGGTAGAGCCCGCATCTTTGCAAGGCTGGGGGTATTTTTTATTATATATACACATGTAAAAGACTAGAAGGGGATTCGACTGGGCAGATTAGGAGAGGGTCGACCTGTGTGAGGTTTTCGACCTGAAGTTTTAATTTTCTTTGTTGGAGTTGATGGCTGTGCTTGGCCAGAAATTTCCTTTTCTGTAATCATTAAAAGACCGATCAATAAAGGACAAGTTTTCATAGGATTCCTATGTGGGGATATTGGTGGTGTTTTTTTTCTCTGTTTAATGTTTTTCCTGTGATCATTATGCTTGTTTTTAGTTCTTATTATCAGAAGGAAAGTAATAGAAGCATAATTTATCAGCAGATACTCTACCTCTCGGCTTGTGATAATCTTTATGTTTATCTTCTAAAAGGCTAGTTTAGGAATTCTTAGCTGCTCCTTTGCCTGGCTTTTTCCTCACCTATTTCTTCCTCAAATCAACGCCATCTAAACTTAATTCGATCCAATATTTCCACTACCTTTCCCTGTGAAAGAACTTTGTCCAGATCTGAGAGTGAATCACATTGTTTAAAGTGCAGACCCCATTTTCCCAATGGCCCTCCTTGCTGTCCCAAACTAACCATTTAAAAATAAAAAAATCCATATTTTCATTACTTTCATAGCTAGCCTAAAATCCATCCCTTACAAACCAAGTTAAATCTAAAAGAGAGATCCCTCTCTGAGTCTTGGAGGGCTAGATCCAAGACTCGAAGTGGTTCGAGGTTACCTCTGTGATTGCCTCAGCAGCCTTAGGCAAATTATAGAGTGCTAACATGGCTAAAATTTAGAAATTTGATCTAGAAGTAAAACCAACCAAGCTAATTAAAGGTCAGGGCCCAGAGAAATTGTTAGCAGAATCAAACTTCAAGGCACTTGGGATAAACCACCTAGAATCACACAGATATATCCCATATATAGAGAAATTGATGTTGAAACCCCTACAGTACAGATCGAAGATAAATTTTCTTCCTCTGATTGGTATTGTGATATTGTTTCATACCTCCTCACCCTTCAGTGCCCGAGTGACATGACTCCATCGAAAGCAAGAACGTTGAAGCTACACACAGTCAAATATTGTATTATTAAAAGCCAATTGTATTGGAAGGATCCTCTAGGTTTGTTGTTATGTTTTTTAACAAAAAATGAAACCAAGGATATCATAAATGAATTTCACGAAGGAGTGTGTGGAGGTCATCATGCCTAGAGGGAAACAACGTACAATATTTTAAGATCTAGATATTATTGGTCAAAGTTATTTACTGATGTGAATGCCAAGGTCAGAGCCTATAGTCCTTGCCATCTTTTCTCTGGTAAGAAAAATCTTCTTGCACTTCCTTTAATCCTAGTCAAAATAGAAGCTCCATTTCAACAATGGGGTCCAGACTTCATCGGATAAATCCACCCACAGTCAAGTGCCCAACATAGATGGATTTTAATGGCTATTTATTATTTCATGAAATGGGTCGAAGCCATTCCAATTTGGAATGGCACATATTCAATAGTTATAAACGTTTTAGAAGAAAACATCCTATTGATATTTGGTTTCCCTCGGAAAATAGTCACGGAAAACACTCAAGATTTCAAATCTATGCCAATGGTAAATTTTTGTCAAAAATATAACATTGTGCTAGGATATTCTACAACCTATTATCCTCAGGAAAATGGGTTGGCTGAATCATCCAACAAGATATTGATGAATATAATAAAAAAAGTGTTGACAAAAAATAAGAAGGCTTGGCATGTTCACCTGAAGTACGCCTTATGGGCGAACCGAATCAGAACTAAGAAATCAATAGGTATGTCACCTTTCCAAATGGTTTATGGTATCGACATTGTCCTTCCTATAAATCTCTCTCTTCCTATGATGAAGTTGTGGCAAGATGAAAACGAGGAGCCAAATGATGTTACGAGGAGGATGAACCAAATAATAGAGGTCCAAGAAAATAGGTTTGAAGTAGATGACATACTGCAAAAATACCAAGATAAAATGAAATCCCTTTTCGATAAAAAAGAGAAAGACAAGGAGTTTCTTCTTGGTGATCTAGTTTTAAAATGGGATGCTATAAAAGAAGATGTAGGAAAAAATGACAATTTTGATCATCTCTGGTTCAGACCATTCAGGATTGCAACTACAGAGGGAAATAATTCCTTCCTACTGAAAAATATCAACAGGAAAACTTTTGACGCCCCTATCAATGGACGCTATTTAAATTTTTTTATGCAATAATTATGTTTCATATTACCATTGTATATACTAGTTTTTGGTTTCTTATTTCAATTTGCAATTTCATGTTCTTTCGTAAATTATCCAAATTTTACTTTTTAGTTGTAAATAAACCTAGTCTTATTCGATATCATAGAAGAAAAATATTAAATACTTGTACTGCATATCATTTCTATTATGTAGAATTCTTTGACTTTTCCTATCTTGGTCCTGTGTAGAATACTAACTATTAGATGAGAAATGAGAAGGTATCAGAATCCAACGTTTAGTTTTCAAAACATTTGTTTTCTCTTAAACAGGTGATGAATTAATAATTGGTTTGATTGAAAATATAAATCAAATCCGAGGTAGGAATTTCTATACTTATTACTCAAGCTAAAATTCTAAAAAAAATCTTATCAGATATGAACAAGGTTCTACTCATGTAAATATAATCACATGATCAAAGATTAGAAAATTATAAAACTACATATTAATTCCAAAGCCTTAGTCGAATAAAATAAAGATAAAAGAAAAATCAAATAAAAAGGAAAGAAAATAGAAATAAAAGGGACTTAGAAAAGAGAAGCTTGATAATCATTAAGTGAACTTGTGTGGAAATGAGATCCTTTTGTGATAGACCCTCTAAGTCCTTACTTTGTTTCATCTTTCCTATCTTCGATCTTTTACTCTATCCTGATTTGCATTACCTAGCCTTAAGTCTTCATAGAAAGAAAGAATTTCGCCTTAACTCTGAAAACTTCGAAACATGTCTTCAAAAAAATATTAGGAAAAAATATTTATGTTCCTCTGATTTTAATTGAAAGAAAGTATGTCGGGATTTTTTATTAAGGTTGGTTGTCATTGATGTCAACCCTTGAAGAAATCCTGGTAGCACAAACATTTGGGTAATGGACCCAAGTTTGTTTCATGTAAAGATGACTCATTATTGTCTTGTCATGGTTCATAAGAAGCAAATATGGATGAACTCTAGAGTGGTTCCCTTATGGTGAAAGACCTCACGGGAAGATGCTTTGCAGAGTGAGAGAACCCATGCTTAATTATGGAATAATGAGATGAAGGACAATGAATTTGTCAATGAAACTATCCTAGATGGATAGTGTTTGTCATGCCATTTACGGTGGTATGTGGAATGTCACATAACTCCTCACGGTTAGAGAGTTATGACCATATGAAGTTGGAGATCCCCTCATAAGTATTATAGAATCCCCCAAGGGTTAAAGTGATTTGAAAAAGAAATTATTTTAAATGAAGAAGCCCTAAAATAAGAAAAGTGTAAGACTACATGAAGATATAAATAATAGGAAAAGCTCACTCATTAAATACATACTTGTACATATTGTATATCTATTTTCTTGTGTAAAGATTATTGTAAATACTTGTGGATACATCTGAAGTGGTGAAATTATGAGGTAGCACGAAGAGTTGAAGGAAAAATTCTTGGAATTACAACGAATACAAAAAACCCTATTTTCTGAGGCATACGAGGGTTGTCTATGTATAGGGTGAGTACATGTATGCAGGTTTTTTGTGTATAGGTATACATACACGGGCTGGATGTGTATAGGGTGTGTACATGTACGTGGGCTGTCTATGTATAGGGTGAGTACGTACGTGAGCTGGCTATGTACAGGGTGAGTACATGTTGGTAAAGCCATGGAAACTTGAGAAGATGAAGATGCAGAGGTTCTAGGTTATGAGATCAAGCTCCAAAGAAGGTATAAAGTGCTCAGATCCATCAGATCCATCCATTGGTTCAAAAGGTATGTCTTATTTCTATGAATAGTTGGATTTTGATGTATGCATGAGGAATGGCAATGGAGATTTGAGGATTCTCCCTAGAGAGACTAGTGGCTACATGGAATTTTCTGTATAAGTCAGATCTACAAAAATACAGTGTTGGTATGTTCATTATTGATACTTCTTGTGAGGCACATCTTGCATTTCTTGGCATATGGCTAAGGGTTTTTATGGTACATGGTTGAGAGCTAGTATTTGTGTAGAAGTTGATGTATTGAGAGGTTGAATATCAGAAAGGGTTTGATAAGATCATGTGAGGGATATTATACTTGTTCATGATTACACACACCTGTGTGGCACATGAATAGAGAGAGACATATTTTCCTTGAGTAAAGGTTATGTATGAGGATGCATGCATAGGGTATAGTTACAGTCTCGATACAGTGACAGGTTACAAATCTATGTGAATGAAGTAATAGAGGTTGAGGAGTTTTCAAGAAAAGGGAAACCCTAGTTTTCAGAAGGCATATGTAGCTTGCATAAAAGTTAGGGAGTGTAAATACACATACTACATAACATATAGGATGCATACATACACGGGTTGCAGTGCTACAAGTCACGTACCTATTGTACTTTTGTAGATACATGCTCAGTTTAGGTACAAATTGATTACAGGGCATCTGTATAGATTGGTTACAAGTCAGTGGTACAGGTTGATACAGTTGTACAACAATATATCTCACAGTGACAGGTTGATAGTGGTTCCATCATTCTACTTATACTTCAGGGCGGTTGGACGGGGCAAGGATAGGTGGTTGTAGCCACCTTTTGGTTGTAGCCATAGAACATAGGGGGTTGTAGCCTTATTCTGCTTGTAGCTAGAGAATTGGGGAGTTGGAGCTTCCCTCAGGTTATAGCCTGAGAAACTAGGGGGTTGGAGCTTCCTTCTAGTTGTAGCTGGAAAACAAAGGAAGTTGGTGCTTCCAATGAATGTTATTATTCAAGACATATAAGAAAAAACATTATGTGGTTTTCTCCTGATTTGGGTTTCCACGTAAAACATTGGTGTATTGTGTATGTGTGTGATTGTTCATTATTGGATAATAATTATACATTGATATAACACTTAGATTATTTGGACAAAAAGGATTATAATTACGGTATTATTGATTCACCCCCCCTCTCAGTAATCCAACAATTCATATTAGAGCAGGTTCCTTCAGAAATTATTTTAACCACTGAAAGGTAGATCATGGAGAGTACCAAATTGTATAAAAATGGAATACCACAATTTGATGGAAAAAAGTATGCTTTTTGGAGCATAAGGATGAAGACATATATACAGGCACATGGATTCCAAGTTTGGAAATCAATTGTAGATGGATACACAGCACTAGCAGTTCCACCAACAAATGAAAAAGTAGTGAAACTCGGTGAGAATAATCCCAAAGTCAAAAATGCACTTTTGAATGGTCTGAGTGATACAGTATTCACCAAAGTTACACATTGTAAATATGCTAAATATATTTGGGACAAGCTTCGAAATATTTATGAAGGAGATACAAAATTCAAAGCAACAAAGTTTCAAACTTACAGAGGTTAGTTTGAACAACTAAAAATGAAGGAAGATGAGAATATTGTAGCCTACTTCTTACGAGTCGATGAAATAATGAATGAAATCATAGGATTGGGAGAAGAAATCGAAGAATCTGTAATTGTTCAAAAGGTACTAATATCTCTTCTTATGATATTTAACCCTATGATATCAACACTAGAAGAAATATCGGATCTAAACTCAATAAGCATGGATGAAATGCATGGAATCTTCACAACATATGAAATGAGAACTGAACAGGAAAATCTAGATGTAAAAGAAGCAGCCTTCAAAGCATCCAAAAGATCAAAGAAAAATAAAAAGGAACAACAAGAATATAGCATAAGCAGTGACATCTCGGAAGATGATGAAGAAGTGGCCAACTTCGTCAAAACACTGAACAAGGGAACCAATGGTAGGTATAGAGGTAAGATTCCTTTAATTTGTTTTAATTGTGATGGTATTGGTAATTTTTTTAACAAATGTCCTCACAAGAAAAAGAGAAATTATGAAAGTTACTCAAAAGGAAAACACACATATAAATGCAGAAGAACTATAAAGAATTGTTTCAAGAAAATCTTATGCACCAAAGAAGATATCTCATAATCAAATGAAGATTAAGTTAGTGACACTGAGACA
Source organism: Picea engelmannii (assembly GCA_009831015.1). Taxonomy (NCBI): domain Eukaryota; kingdom Viridiplantae; phylum Streptophyta; class Pinopsida; order Pinales; family Pinaceae; genus Picea; species Picea engelmannii. The sequence goes on along the minus strand of ML785091.1, from coordinate 618,761 downwards.
GGAAGAGTTCTATTCATGGAAGTAAAAGAATCTGACAAAGAAGACTTCGAAGAAGAATATGAATATGCCGAAGAAGAATATGAAGAGGTTGAAGAAGAAATTGAAGAGGCAGAAGTTGAATTTCTAGAAGAATTAATGTGCTCCATAGAAGTTATCAGAAGAGAAATGAAGAAAAACAAGAAACTACAAGCATAACTAGACAAGAAAAATGACAGTCAAGAACTAGAACAAATGATCACAAAATTGAAGGTTCAAATAGAAGAAGATAAAAGAATTGATGAAACACTCAAAGAAAAGTTAGAAGAAAAGGACAGGATCATTGGAAACTTGGAAGCAAAGATTATGACACTAAGAAATGATATTCAAAATAAAAATATACAGAATAGCTCAAAGGTTCTGGATGACATTATCAACAGTAAAAAATATCATCTTGACAAGTCTGGACTTGGATACTATTAGATAGAAAAGAGATCAAGCTCCAAAAAAACATAGCAAGAAACATATCCAAAAATTTATGCAGAAACAATCAAAGGGGATAGGAAGATATACAAGGAAGATTACAGGGACACTCCTCCACCAAGAAGATTCAGATTTCAGAATCAACAACAAACAGATCAGCCTCAAGAAGAAGAATGATTCATAAGAGAACCTCCTTTCAGAAGATATTCAACTCCCAGGTATCAAACTATATTTTTTGTTTTATGTTATGCATGTAATAATTTTGGACATAAAGTTGTGAATTGTAGAGCTAACAACGGGAACAATAAAAACTTTGAGAGTCATAAATAAAGGGGTTATTCAAGAAGACCTAGTGAAACATAGAGAAAAAGTTACAACAGGTTTGAATCTTTGAGCACTGAAGTGGAATGTTACAAATGTAACAATTTTGGACACATGGCTAAAGATTGCAGAATGACAGTCCTTCCTAAAGAACCTCAACAAAATAACAACAGTCATAGATAGGAACCTCAGAAAATGACATGGATAAGAAAGAAATATCAGTATAGCAATGAAGAATGCACAATTGCTCTAATAGCTAAGAAGAAGAAACGTGGTTGGTATGTTGACAGTGGATGTTCAAAACACATGACATGTGATAGAGACAAGTTTCTTACATTACGAAAGGAAAGAGATGGATCAGTCTTCTTTGGAAATGATGATTCAACCAAAATCATTGGAAAAGGCACAGTCCGAATTGGGAAGAAGAATGAAAAGGTAGAAAATGTTCTACTAGTAGAAGATATGAAACATAATATTCTAAGTGTGAGTCAAATGTGTGACCAAGGTCATAAATTTACTTTCGATTCACAAAAGTGTGAGATAATAAAAGAAGGTTCAGGGAAATTAGTCGCTACAACTACAAGAACTTCAAGCAACATATATGTGTTAAGTGAAATTGGAAATGAAAAGTGTTGTCTAGGAAAGGAATATGAAAGTTGGCTATGGCATAGAAGAATGGGTCACACACATTTTGATAACCTTGTAAAAGTCAACAAAAGAGAAGCAGTCAGAGAAATGCCCCAGATCATGAAACCAACCAACATTTTATGCAAGCATTGTCAAGAAGGAAAGAAAACAAAGACTGGGTTTAAATCAAAGTAATATTCAATAGCAAGACCACTAGAAATTGTGCATACTGATCTATTTGGACCAACTAAAACAAAGGGCTTAAAAGGTGAGAAATACTTCATGTTATTAGTTGATTATTATACAAGAATGACTGTAGTTTTCTTTCTCAAGAATAAGTCAGAAGCTTTTGAAAACTTCAAGATCTATAAGGAAATGGTTGAAAATGAAATGCATTCAAAAATCAAATGCTTGAGATTTGATAGTGGAGGAGAGTTCACCTCAAAGGAATTTATGGAATACTGCAGCAATCATGGAATAAAAAGGTAATTCTTCGTTTCTAGGACACCTCAACAGAATGGAGTTGTTGAAAGAAAGAACATGGCAATATAGGAAATGGACCGACCAATGTTAATGGATTCGAAATTAACATATAGTTTTTGGACACGGGCAGTGCATACAATAGTGCACATTCAAAACAAAGTAATGCTCAAAAACAATACTGACAAAACTCCTTATGAACTATAGAAAGGAACACCAACAAATGTAAAGCACTTCAATTGTTTTGGAAGCAAATGTTGTATCAAAAGAGAATATGGAGGAATGTGAAAGTTTGACTCTCATGTAGACAAAGGAGTACTTATTGGTTACTCAAGTACAATGAAAGCATACAAATGTTACAATCTAATATTGAACAAATTTGTGGAAAGCATCAACGTAACAATTGATGAAACGGGCATACCATAATAAAATGAAGAAAATGAATCAATGAAACAACCCTTAGAAGAAGAAGCATAAGATGAAAAAGAAGTAGAAGAGGAAGATGAAGAGAATCCAACAGAAGCAAAAGAGAAAGTTCAGCAAGTGTCTCCAAAGACACCCAGTAAATGAGTACAGAATAATCATCCATCAGATCAGATTATCGGAAACAAATATGCAGGAGTTGAGACTAGAAGAAGAATCCGTTCACTAGAACAAACACACCTAGCACTCTTATCTATAATTGAACCAAACTATTTTGAATAAATTAACAAGAATGAATCTTGGAATAAGTCCAAGGATGAAGAATTAGATCAAATAGAGAAAATGACACTTGTGAATTGGTTCCAAGATCAAAGAATAAGAATGTGATCTACACAAAATGGGTTTTCAGGAATAAATTGAATGAATATGGACAAGTTACAAGGAATAGAGCTACATTGGTATGTAAAGGATATGCACAGATTGAAGGAATCGACTTTGAAGAGACGTTTGCCCCAGTTGCCAGAATGAAAGAAATCCGCTTGTTTTTAGCTTATGCATGCTCTAAAAATATTAAAGTATATCAGATGGATCTAAAATAAACTTTTTTGAATGGGAAACTTGAAGAAAAAGTCTACATTGAACAACCGAAAGTATTTCAGTTGTCAGAGAATGTAGATTATGTGTGTAAATTAAAGAAGGCCTTATATGGTCTAAAACAGGTTCCTAGAGCATGGTACTCTAGACTGGATAAGTATATGCAACAGGCAGAGTTCAGAAAAGGAAGTGAAGACAACAACCTCTACATCAAGGTAATTCAAGGTAATATTTTATTAGTTGAAGTTTATGTTGATGATATTATTTTTGGTAGGGACGATGACAGGTTAAGCTAGAAGTTTGCAAAATAAATGCAGAATGAATTTGAAATGTCGTTACTTGGAGAAATATCCTTCTTTCTGGGACTTTAGATATGTCAAAGCAACCAAGGAATCTTTATTTTTCAAATCAAGTATATCAAACAAATGCTAAAGAGGTTTGGAATGGAAGATTTCAAACCAGTTGTCACTCCCATGCAAACCAGTTGCAAGTTGAGAAAAGATGATGATTCAAAGTCTACAAATCAGAGGCAATACGGGTCAATGATTGACAACCTACTATATGTGACAACATCCAGACTAGATGTAATGTAGGGTGTTGGATAGGTGGCACGATTTCAAGCAGAACCAAAGGAATCACATGTATTATCAGTGAAGAGGATCTTCAAATATCTCAAAGGAACATAAGAGTTTGGATTATGGTATCCAAAAGGAAAGGATCTATCACTTATGGCTTACATAGATGCAGATTGGGTAGGTTGTATTGATGACCGATGAAGCACCAGTGGAGCAAAATTCTACTTGGGTGAGTGTTTAGTATCATAACTAATCAAGAAATGATCATCCGTATCCTTATCTACAGCCTAGGAAAAGTATATTGCAACAACATCATGTTGTACACAGGTTCTTTGGATGAAACAAAATCTAATAGATATACAGGTTGAGTATGATGAGCCCATTCCAATCTATTGTGATAATACAAGTTCCATAAGTATCTCAAAGAACCCGGTGATGCACTCCAAGATGAAGCACATTCCAATCAAGTATCACTTTCTACGGGAGCAGGTTGCAGAAAAGAACATAAGAGTTGAGTATGTGGGAACACAATAATGAGTGGTAGACATATTTACAAAACCATTTCCACGGGAAGCATATTTATTAGATGCAAAGGACAGAGGCATGGTTCCAGGGGGAGAAGATTTATCAGATGCATAGGATAGAGGCATGGTTCCAGGGGGAGAATGAGTGATATGATTTCATTATTGCATCATAATGTTTCCATCAATGCCAAAGGGGGATAATGTTGATTAAGGTTGGTTTTCATTGATGTCAACCCTTGAAGAAAGCTCGGTAGGATAAAGTTTTGGGTAATGGACCCAAGTTTGTTTGATGTAAAGATGACTCATTATTGTCTTTTCATAGTTGATAAGAAGCAAATATGTATGAACTCCAAAGTGTTCCCCTTATGGTGAAAGCCCTCATGGGAAGACGCTTTGTAGAGTGAGAGAACCCATGCTTAATTTTGGAATAATGAGATGAAGTACAATGAATTTGTCAGTGAAACTATCCTATATGGATAGTGTTTTTCATCTCATTTCTAGTGGTATGTGGAACGTCACATAACTCCTCAAGGTTAGAGAGTTATGACCATATGAAGTTGGAGAACACCTCATAAGTCTTATAGAATCCCCCAAGGGTCAAAGTGATTTGCAAAAGAAATTAATTTAAACGAAGAAGCCCTAAAATAAGGAAAGTGTAAGACTACATGAAGATATAAATAAGAGGCAAAGATCACTCATTAAAGACACACTTGTACATATTGTATATATATTTTCTTGTGTAAAGCTTATTGTAAATACTTGTGGATACATCTAAAGTGGCGAACGTCTGAGGTAGCACGAACGGTTGATGGTGAAATTATCGGAATTACAACAAATACAAAAAAACCTATTTTCTGAGGTGTACGCAGGTTGTCTCTGTATAGGGTGAGTACATATACGCAGGTTGTCTGTATATAGGGAGCATACATACGCGGGATGGATGTGTATAGGGTGCGTACATGTACATGGGTTGTCTATGTATAGGGTGAGTACATACGCGGGTTGGCTGTGTACATGGTGAGTACATGTTGGTAAAGCCATGGAAACTTGAGAATATAAAGATGCATAGGTTCTAGGTTATGAGATCAAGCTCCCAGGAAGGTCTAAAGTGCTCAGATACATCAGATCCATCCATTGGTTCAAAAGGTATGTCTTATTTATATGAATAGTTGGATTTTGTTGTATTCATGAGGAATTCCAATGGAGATTTGAGGATTCTCCCTAGAGAGACTAGTGGCTACATGGGATTTTCTGTATAAGTAAGATCTACAAAAATACAATGTTGGTATGTTCATCATTGATACTTCTTGTGAGGCACATCTTGTATTTCTTGGCATATGGATAACGGTTTTTATGGTACATGGTTGAGAGATTGTATTTGTGTAGAAGTTGATGTATTGAGAGGCTAAATATCAGAAAGGGTTTTATAAGATCATGTGAGGGATATTATACTTGTTCATGATTACACACACCTATGTGGCACATGACTAGAGAGAGACATATTTTCCTTGAGTAAAGGTTATGTATGAGGATGCATGAACATGGTACAGTTACAGTCTGGATATAGTGATAGGTTACCGTTCTATGTGAAAGAAGTAACATAAGGTCAACAGTTTTCAATAAAAAGGAAACCATAGTTTTCAGAAGGCATACATAGGCTACACAACAGTTAGGGTGTGTACATATGTGGGCTGCATAACATATATGGCACGTAAAAATGTGGGTTGCAGTGCTACAGGTCACATACCTGTTGTACTTTTGTAGGTACATGTTTAGTTCAGGTACAAATTGATTACAGGGAAGTTGTACAGATTGGTTACAAGTCAGTGGTACAAGTTGATACAGTTGTACAACAGTATATTTCACAGTGACAAGTTGATAGTGGTTCCATCATTCTACTTATACTTTCAGGCGGTTGGACGGGGAAAGGACAGGTGGTTTTAGCCACCTTTCGGTTGTAGACAGAGAACATAAGGGGTTGTATCCTCCTTATGGTTGTAGCCAGATAATTGGGGAGTTGGAGCTTCCCTTAGGTTGTAGCCTGAGAAAATAGGGGGTTGGAGCCTCCTTCCAGTTGTACCTAGAAAATAAAGGAAGTTGGTGCTTCCAATGAATGTAATTCTTCAAGACATATAAGAAAAAACTTTCCGTGGTTTTCTCCCGATTTGGGTTTCCACGTAAAAAACTAGTGTACTGTGTGTGTGTGTGTGTGATCATTTCTTATTGTTCATTATTGGATAATAATTCTACATTGATATAACACTTGGATTATTTGGAGAAAAAGCATTATAATTACGCTATTACTGATTCACCCCCCTCTCAGTAATCCAACAGGGATAATCCTGATAACTTTATATTTTCTAACATATTTTAACTAAATAGTTCGCTCAAGGAAAATCCATGGAAAATAAAAATCCCCCATAAGATATTCCCTATAGGAAAATATGTATTGAAGATCGGGAGAGATTTAGTTCAGAGTACGATAAAAAATTGTTGACAGACCTTCATTGTCAAATCTTAAGCAGATATCATCCCTTGTATGATACATACAAATTGATTTCCCCCACTTCAAAATTATAAAAAATATAAGAGAGATGGTGAAAGGAAATTGATAAAATGATTTCCCCCTTCTAGTCCAAGACAAATGGTGAAAGGAAATTCGTTATTCGATTGCCCCCATTTCGTCCAAAGAGATGATGAAAGGAAATTCTTGTAATGATTGCCCTCATCTCAAATAAAATGAAAAAATGTCAATTGAAGTGGTGAAAGAAAATTCAATGGGAGATGTAGATAACTTCACCAAGGTACTGAATAGGCTCAATGGAAGTGAAGCAATATCTATGATATATGTAAGGTTCTCATACATGTATAAACATACTTTGGTGGCTAGTCCTCTTTTCAGTAATATTTACATTCTAAACCAACAAGGGATTCCCTAACTAAATTGTGAAAATCACTCAGCCTTGATACAAATGAAATCGACCAAAGTTTGATATTCCAGTTAAAGTTGTTTTGATTATCTTAAGCAAATCCGAACATAGTTTTAGGAAAGGGAAATTATTAATATCCTAACTTGAGGTAAATAATTAAATTTGTTTTGAAGGTTTTATGAGATTCGTTCAAAGTTCAATTTTTCTCTGTATGATTTTTCCCAAAGGTGTGTCCCAGCAATGCAAATAATGACTCCATTTACCCAATAAAGGAACCTGTTCTATTGTTCTTCCATGCCTCATAGGGAGACGTGATCCCTAGATGGATCCTATGTTGGAACACATATAATCCTAAACTTTGAGCTTTAAATTCTCCACTTCATGAAAATATAATCTTTCCCAAAGTTGTAACTCAAGAAATTAACTTTCAAAATTTAAAACAAATTTATTTCTGGTTAATTAATAAAAAAGGTGCAAAAGATACCCATCGTTGATGAGGTTTCCCGTTTGATCAAACGATCCTATTTTTCCAAGAGTTTTGGAGCTGCCTGATTGTTAAAGAGTCAAATCACTAAAGGTCACTCCATGATTTTTCACATCGGAGTTAGGAAGTTTACCTTTTATCATATCTTAAAATATCTAAAGTCCAAACTTTCGAAGAACTTGCACTTAAATATGATTAATTTAAAACTTAAAAGCGATTATCATAATTAACCTTTCACGGTTTCGGATTTTAGGAATTCCTTATCAAGCTACATTTAAAAATCCTGAAGTCTAATATCCGAAGCACTTAAAGTTAAGAATGATTAATTAATATTTTAAAATATATTATCTCATAATTAACCTTTCGCAGATTCGCGATTAAGGAAATTTCAACTTTGTTTCATCCAAAACTACCGCACATGAACCGTCAATATTAATGACATTTATCACAAATCAGTGGTAATGATTTTTAGCATAGATTGTGGATCGCTAGATATACTTTCTCATTAAATTTAATAAATTCACCATCAGTAAGGGTATACTCGGATAAATGTACCTGATGTGAATAAAACGCTTGATTTTGAATTTCATTTTCACCTTTCACAGAATAGTAAGTTTTATCCAACTGAGAATCTCACGCATTACCCTACAACAGGTAACCCCGTTCCGATTTTATTTATTTCATGGCACCACAGAAGATGATTAAAGCAACTAGTGAAGGTGCAAATATGAATGAAGACGTTCTATCAGATACCACACTGCGAGCCATAGACACTGTGAAATTTTGGACATAGGTGTTCGAGATTCTAGAGCATGATCTTATAAATTGCCCAGAAGATACCGGCTATGAATTGAATGACACTCATGAAGCTAAACTCTAGGATATATCTTAGTGAGAGATACAAAAAATAGTTATGCGACCGAGAATCATGTCATATAATGACATGATAGGCTGAGCCCTAGAAAACGTAGACATCCAAACCGAGAGCATTTTCAACTCTCAAAAGGTCGTTGTTGGGTATTTCCAACCAAAACACATACAGGTGATGTATAAGATATCCCCCAATTTCAAATATAATTAAAATGTTGCATTCATGCTAGAATTTGAGAAACAAAAGTGTATACAATATGACAAAATCTATCCTGATATAATCAAGTCCTGGTGAGGGCACCCCGAGAAATTTAGAGCCAACGCTCATGACATGTATGACACAACATCATTGGATACCCATATGATTTATGTAGCTATGATTCTATGTAGGATATTTGGGAAGAAGAGTCCCACTCATTTCCCGATATCATGGGTGTCAATTATGCATGAGGTGGCCGAGGGATACTCTTTTAACTAGGCCAAAATTTTATTAGACAACTTGGCTAAAGAAATCATGGAATATAAATTGGAAAAGTGAAAGGGGAAACCTTCCCCTTTCTATATGTGTGATTATATCATGGATATTATTTTCTTCATAAACCCTTTTCTACTGATGAACTGGAGCTAGACCTTGACCAACGATGAACCTAATCACTTCTATCACTCCAAGTTGTGGGAAGACAAGGCCAAAGATTTCTTCTACAAAATATGCCACTACATAGAGGTGTCTGTTCATATAGATTTATATGATTTCCCACCCCCTCAGATTTCAAACAGAATCATGGGAAATCTGGGCAAAATAGAAGATTGGTTCATCGACGAAAACTTCTCTTACATCAGAGTTTTCAGATGCTAAGTCCCTCCTCATGCTCTCCCGAGGTTTTTACCCAACTGGATAGTATGCCGAGAAGTAGCTTATCAAACAGTGACTGGGGGCATCAACAAGAGATGAAAGAAGCCCAGAAAAAGGTGTGGCCTACCTTCCCTCTCCAGGTTGGTATGTTTTCATTATTAGACTTTGGTCACTCCAAATTTGAGGCTGTAGCTTTGGAGGATGTCAAGTTGGCTGACATTGAATTTAAAAGGTACAACCCACACAAAATTATGGAAAACCACTTGGCCCAATACAATGATCCAGATTTTATGAGTAGAATGAAATGACTACAGATTATTAACAGGTTCTTAACACAAAATAACAGAGATACATTCAAACTAGTTTTCTATTCAATAAAGAAATAAGCTGAAACTGTAAAATGCAGCGGAAACAATATTGTTGGAATGGTGGCGGCTTATCTCTAATAAGAGATGTGACGGCTGCGCTCATTCACAAGAAGATGATTACAATGAGGCTCTGAAGGCGTTTTTACAATAAAAAGGAATGCCAAAAACCTTATACATCCAAAAACCTAACCCTAGGAGATGAAGTGCCAAAATTCATGTGGGACCCGTTTGGGTAAGTTAGTACATCAACTTCCCGGGGTCGTAACTTATGCATATGATCTCCTTTTTAGGCGTATGATAGGTTGTTGGAAAGGTATCATCGAGGAGATTCATTTTGGGGGAAATATGGAAGGAACTTCCATATATTTCCCCTTTTTCCCAAAAAACATCATTTAGGGCCTCAAAACGGCTCCGAAAGTGAAAAACTGCTAAAAATAATAAATTACCAAAATTGTCGAAAAACTATTTTGAGCCAGTTGGAAAAGGTGGGTGGCCACTGATATCCACCTGGATAAATCCTCCCTCATTAGGAAGCAATGGTATCCATTGCATTGAGTTCCCCCATAAGATGAGGAAATTTCTGTTGAATTTGGCCCTAGGTGAGCCACTTGCCTTGGTGTAGGAGTTGCCTTGCTTTGACGACTCGATAAAGCTGGATCCTTTGTTGTCGAGTGCCCTTGATCTATGTGTCCACAATCTGATCACTAGATGGTTGTTGTATGTATTCGGCGTTGATATCTATTGGTGTTAGTTGTTCTGCTACTTTTGAGGTGTCCAATAATGGTGGGAAATAAGGGCGAAGGAGATCCACGTTGAACATTGGGTGAAGGCCAAGGAAAGGAGGAATGTTGAGTTGTAAATAATTATCCCCCACAACCTTGGTGATGGTGTATGACCCATAAAGGAGTGGGAGAATCTTTTGATTGGGTCTTGTAAGGCATTCTTTCTGCAAGTGCAACCAAACTTTGTCCCCCACCTAAAAATTATGTGGCACCCGATGTTGATCATGGCGCTACTTGTACTTGTCATTGGAATTCTACATGATATCCTGAACCTGTTGGTGGATGTGTTGGATCTTCTCAATGAACCAGGTGGCTTTGTCAGCTTTAGTTGTAGGAGGAGATGATTTGGTTGAGGTGACCGCAAGGGGAAGTGAAACATTTATGGGACCCAATGGTTGGAATCCCAACCCCACCTAAAAGGGGTTGTGGCTGGTTGAGCTATGCAAGGCTCGGTTGTAGCTATGTTGGACATAGGGAAGGATCTCATCCCATGTGAGAGGGTGCTTTGAATTATACATGAAAAGGATATGCACAATCATTCTATTTACAAACTCGGTTTGGCCATTTGTCTGGGGGTGGAAGGTCATGGATTTGGTGAGCTTGGTGTCCAGCAGTGACCAGAGGATCCACCGGAATGTGATGAGAAATTGACTGTCCTGATCTAAGAAAATGGTTTGTGGGATTCCAAAATGTACCCATACTCATTCAAAGAAGAGCTTGGCAGTGGCCTATGTTGTGATGTTCTTCTTGCAGGCAACTAGAATCACCATCTTAGAAAAGAGATCAACAACGACAAAAACACAGTCATTTCCCCACTTGGTGGATAGGAGGCCTGACATGTATTCCATTGAGATGGATTCCCATGGCCTATTAGGAGTAGGAAGAGGGGTGTACAAGCCCTGTTTCTTAGTGGTCAGTTTGGTAATAATGTAGGTAGTGCAGGACCAGATATACTTTCTAACCTCTTGTCGAAGTTTTGGTCAGTATAAATGTTTCTGTAGCATCGCCACTGTCTTTTCAACACTGAAGTGTCTTTCCACCCGACTATAGTTGGCTTCCAATATCAGATTCACTCGCTTGCTTGATGGAACATGGATATAGCCTAGACGACACAACAACCCATCCTAAAGATGGAAATTATTGACAACTTTGTTTGCACCCAACATTTGGTAGGTGGCGGTAAAGTTCGGGTCTATCTCATAGAGTTGGGGCCATCCAGAGGTCTCATGGTTGCAAGAGTCTAGCATTGTGGTGAGTGTCGCGACTGGAGGTCTGATGAGGTAATCAACGATGTGATTGGTGCTTTTTGTTTTATACTTGATGTTGAGGTGGAATTGATGCAAGTATGTGGACCACTTTTGATGGTGGCCATTCTACAATTTTCCTTATGTCTACATGAACTACAGTGGCTTATGATCAGTGTGGATGACTGTCTCCTTCCCAATAATGTGATGTCTCCATTGGCGGAAGGCTTGCACAATGGAGTACATTTCTTTGTCATAAGAAGGATACTTACAGACAACATCTGATAGTGTCTCACTATGATAGGCCACGGGGTGGCCGTTATGAGTGAGAATGATGCCCACAACATAGTCTGAAGCATATGTCTCAATCTCAAAGGGTTGTTGTAGGTTTGGTAGTGAAATTACTAGGGCTGAGCACAAGCACTGCTTCAAATCATCGAATGCTTCTTGTTGGGACCGAACCCATGCAAATTTTTCCTTACCACCACCCCTGGTTATTAGCTGAGGGCCCATGCAATATGGGAGAATCCCAACACGAACCTGTGGTAGAAATTGGAAAGGCCCAAGAAGCTCTGAATCTTAGTGAGTGTGGCTGGGGCTAGCTAGTCACAAATGACTTGGATATTGGCTAGATCCACATGTACACCATGTTGATCAATGATGTATCCCAGGTAATGGAATCTGTCCATGCCGAAGGATTATTTTTCCAAGTTCATGTATAGCTTGTGATGTTGCAGGGTGTGCATAATCTGTTGAATATGTTGCAAGTGTTTGGCCCAAATCCTATTGTAAATGAGAATGTCATCCAGATACACCACTAAAAAAGTATTGGTGAATGGTTGCAGGATATCATCCATCATCCTCATGAAAGTGGCTGGAGCATTTTTCAAACCAAAGGGCATGACCAACAATTCAAAAAGGCCTTCCTTTGACATGAAGGTGGTATTCCGTACATCTGTTTATTCTATCGGGACCTGGTAGTATCTAGACTTAATATCAATCTTACTGAAGTATTTGGCCCCCGTGAGTTGATCAAGGAGGTCGTCGATTCGGGGAATCGGGTACCAGTTTTTTACTATGATTTTATTCAAAGCCCAATAATTAATGATGAGTTTATAGGTTCCATATTTCTTCTTTACCAACACGATTGAGCTCCCACAAGGTGATGAGATGGGATAGATGTGTTGGAAGATTGGTTGTTGTCATTTATGTCAACCCTAGTCATGGGTTTTGGACTGCAAGATTGATAAAGGTATTTGGACATGAAGGAAAATGCACATGCATATAAAACACCCATAAATGGATAGTATACATCATGCTATTTCCTGTGGTATGTGGCATGTCACGTGAATCCTCATGGTTGAGGAGAAATGATTTTTTGAAGATGACAAAGTGAATTGAAGAAGGAAGTACATGTAGGCCCTGAAAATAATTACAAAATAAGAAAGTGCCAGGTCAGCCCTAATGTTAAAAGGAAGTGACATAAATGGTATAAATAAACATCATTATACATTCATTTGATATAAGTTGAATTTCATAGGTAATAAGAAGAAGAGAAGGCCGGATTTCAAGGGAGGATGAAGTCTTTTGGTGATGTGTTCTAAGGTATGTTATTTTTAGGTCATCTTACTATTTTTGTTATAACTTTTTTTCTAGAACGATTCAGATGGTGAAATCACTATGGTATTTAGACTACATATCAAGGTACCTCTGGTAAACATTTCAGCTCTTGATTATCCATAATTATGGAGATACACTCTATGGAAGATAGGGTTTGTGACCAGTCCTGAAGCTAGTCAATAAACATGTGTTCCAGGTAAAACAGTCGTAACTGTTTCATACAGAATCCAAATGTAGTGGGACCACTTCCATTGGAAATAGTACAGACTATATTTTCTTTTGTGTGAGTTTCAGAATTGGATGTTAAATATTGAGCGCGAGGAATGTTGTACAAATTGGGTCTTCTGAACAAACCATAATTGAATAAAGTCTACCATTCTTTCTATAACCTCTTTTTGGGGAGGATTCAAGAAGTGAAAATTGGATGAGTTTCAAATAATACATTGAGTAATATTATCTACAGGATCAGAGTACTCTAAGAATTGCATAATTGCAGAAATTGAAGAAGTTTCAGGAAGCATTATCAGGTTCTATGTGATGATTGGTTGATGGTGATGATTTAATGTAAAGTTTTATTATCTCTCATATATTCTTGGGTGGAAGGAAGGGGAAAGGATGGAGATTTAAACTCTCTCTTGATATTGGAGGATTGTATCTTCCTCTTGTAGGTTTATCCCTCCCTCTACATTTGGAAGCTGTAGCTACCTTTGGAAGTCATTACTTCCCTTGGACAATAAACTATTGATTATTTCTCATATATTGTGCATGGTATATTATGGTGTATTGATGTAACTCTTATACTATTGTTCATTGCTCATTGGATATAGTTGAATGGTTTAAGTATAAGTTGAAAAAGGTTTTAAATTGTACTTGATACTGATTCACCCCCCTCTTAGTATCAACAATTGGTATCAGAGCGGGTTACCTTTAGTACAGTTTAACCACTGGAAGGAATATTCTATGCAGAAATGGAAGACAAAATTCCAAATGGGATTCCACCATTTGATGGAAGCAATTTTGAATACTGGAAAAATAGAATGGAAACTTACTTCAAATCTCTTGTGGTATATGTTTGGTTCTCAGTTACTTCAAGATATAATGCTTTGAAGAAACCAAAGACTGCAACTCAGAAGGAAGCAAAAAGGAACAACAAAATGGCAATAGATACCATCCTGGATGGATTGACAGATTCAGTGAAGTCCAAGGTGGGATCATGTGCATCAGAAAAAGAGCTTTGGGACAAGCTACAAGACCTTTATGCAAGAGAAGAATTAGAAGCAGAAGAAGATTACAACATCTCAGATTTCAAAGAAGAAAATAGAGGTCAGTTCTTTTTCTTTAATTGTGAAGGAGTAGGACATGTTGAATTTGAATGTCCTCATCCAAGGATTGAAAGAGATGACAGTGAAGAAGAAGAAAATCATGAAGTATAAATTATTCAACAAGAAGATGAGAATCTTAAAATATTAATGCATGTTGAGATTGAAATTAGCAAGCTCAAAGACACTCGTAGAAAACTAAGAAGTGAATTGGTTAGTTGTGAAAAGATAGTTGTAATCTTGAAGAAACAATTAGAATACTTTGAGAAATTAAGAGAATAAACCATTTCCTTGAAAACTCTACTCGAAGAAGAAAGAAGAATAGGAGAAGTAAGGAATTTCCAAATGAGGAAGAAAGAAGAAGATTGTGAGAAACTTGAACAAGAAGTTGTCTCATTGAGGAAGAGCTTAAAAAACTCTCAAGTAACAAAAGACTTAACACATCTTGGATGCATGGGTGAAAATTCATACAAAGAAGATGCAAATACCAACAAAAAGGTTGAATAAAGAGCTACACAAATAGTTGATGAGAAGTGGACCAGGATACCAGAAAGAAGGAATGATTACAAAAGAGATGAATATCCAAGAAGACCTCCTACCTTCAAGAATCAAAGAAGCTTCAATCAGTATGAAGGAAACTACAAAAGAATAGATCATGAACCCAGATGGACTACATTACAAAGAAGCCCACTTACTCCAAGGGATCAAAATTTCTTTCTTGGTCATTTTTATACTTGCAAAAATTTTGGACATAAAGCAATTAATTGCAAAATCAATGAAAGGAACAAATACACAAGAAACATGAATGGTGTAAATAGAAGATATGGAAATAATCGTGGATTTGTCAACATAAGTTATAATTCATTTTACCCGTTGATGGACAAAAATATTGCATGCTACAAATGCAATTAACTTGGTCACAAAGAACAAGATTGTAGATATATGAATGAAGATGTCCCTATGCCAACCACAGTATGGAGAAGGAAAGAGATTCCAAACAATGAAGATTGTCGAATAGCATTGACCACTGAAGAATGTAAAAAAGAAGATGAATGGCACATAGATAGTGGATTTTCTTCACACATGATCAGGGATCAAGACAAATTCATCAGCTTGAAGAGAAAGGGTGGAAATGTTGCATTTGGAGATGAATCATCTGCCAAAATACTTGGAGAAGGTGTAGTAGAGATTGGAAGAAAAAATGTTCTATTGGTTGAAGACTTGAATCATAATCTACTCAGTGTTAGTAAAATGTGTGATCAAGGATACACTCTTACATTTGATTCCCGAAAATGTAAAATCAGAGAAAATAACTCAAGAAGATTGGTTACAACTGAAACAAGAAGACCAAACAACATATACATCCTAGACATGAAAAAGAGAGAGAAGACAGAAGCCACATAAAAGGATTCTAAGGAAGAAAATGTCCCGAAGACCAAAAATAAGGATGAAGTATTAATGAGTGCCACATGTTTAGGGGGAGCAACCCCAAAGAAGAGAGTTACATTTTTCCATTAAAATTAGGGGGAGCAACCCTAACCTTTTCCATTGATGTCAAAGGGGGAGAGAAATTGGGATCATGATGATAGGGGGAGCATGAGTTTTTCCATCAATGACAAAGGGGGAGATTGTTGGAAGATTGGTTGATGTCATTGATGTCAACCCTAGTCATGGGTTTTGGACAACAAGATTGATAAAGGTATTTGGACATGAAGGAAAATGCGCATGCATATACAACACCCATTAATGGATAGTATACTTCATGCTATTTCTGGTGGTTTGTGGCATGTCACGTGGATCCTCATGGTTGAGGAGAAATGAAGTTTTGAAGATGACAAAGTGAATTGAAGAAGGAAGTACATGTAGGCCCTGAAAATAATTAAAGAAAATAATTACAAAATAAGAAAGTGTCAGGTCGGCCCTAATGTTAAAAGGAAGTGAAATAAATGGTATAAATAAGCATCATTATACATTCATTTGATATAAGTTGAATTTAAGAGGTAATAAAAAGAAAAGAAGGTCAGATTTCAAGGGAGGATGAAGTCTTTTGGTGATGTGTTCTAAGGTATGTTATTTTTAGGTCTTCTTACCATTTTTTCTATAACTTTTTTTTCTAGAACAATTAAGATGGTGAAATCGCTATGGTATTGAGAATACATATCAAGGTACCTCTGGTAAAAGGTTTATATCTTGATGCACTACAATTATGGAGATACACTCTATGGAAGATAGGGTTTGTGACCAGTCCTGAAGCTAGTCAATAAACAGGTGTTCTGGGTAAAATAGTCATAACTTTTTCATACATAATCCAAATGAAGTGGGACCACTTCCATTGGAAAGAGTACGAACTTTATCTTCTTATGTGTGAGTTTCAAAATCGGATGTTAAATATTGAGTGTGGGGCATGTTGTACAAGTTGGGTCTTTTGAACATACCCGAATTGAATAAAGTCTACCATTCTTTCTATAACCTCTTTTTGGGGAGGATTTAAGGAGTGAAAATTGGACGAGTTTCAAAGAATACATTGAGTAATATTATATATAGGATTGGAGTACTCCAAGAATTTAAGAATTGCAGAAATTGAAGAATTCTCAAGAAGCATTATCAAGTTCTATGTGATGATTGGTTGATAGTGATGATTTAATGTAAAGTTTTATTATCTCTCATATATTCTTGGGTGGAAGGAAGGGGAAAGGATAGAGAGTTAAAATATCTCTTGATATTGGAGGATTGTATCTACCTCATGGATTTTTATCCCTCCCTCTACATTTGGAAGTTGTAGCTACCTTTGGAAGTCATTACTTCCCTTGAACAATAAACTATTGATTATTTCTCATATATTGTGCATGGTGTATTATGGTGTATTGATGTAACGCTTATACTATTGTTCATTGCTCATTGGATATAGTTGAATGGTTTAAGTATAAGTTGAAAAAGGTTTTAAATTATAATTGATACTAATTCACCCCCCTCTCAGTATCAACAGGATGTTCCCCTTGTGGAGTAGTTCTTGGATCTGTCACTTGATATCCTCATTCTATAACAGAGAGTGGTGATATACTGGCCATTTGGGAAGTGATGCACCGGGGGTTAGATCGATGGGGTTATTGACCTAGAAGTGCAGAGGTACCCCGATAGGTGAGGAGAAGATATCTGAATATTCTTCCACGACCTTATCTACTTGCTTCTACTGTATGGAGAGGTCATCCGCAGAGACCCTGGATGTGGCTGTGATCTTTCACTTATTCTGAGAGAAAATCACTAAGAAGAAAAACTTCCCCATCTGAGAGATGACCTTCCTGCATTTCTTAGAAGAGATCAAGGAAATATCACTAGGTGGGACTGCCTTGGGTATCCTATACAATTTCCTGCTCAAAGTAATAATAACACTATGAGGCCTAGACTCATATACATCATGACGTTTCCATAAATAAGGTTGGCCCAAAAGAACATCACAAACTTTGAGAGGATAAACATCAAACAATACCTTGTCTTTGAAGGGATTGATGACATATGATAGTCAGCACTATTGGTTGACGCGAAGATCGCTTCCTTGGTAGATCCATCCAATGGTGTAGGGTTGTGGGTGCAACATTGTCAACAGGGCTAGCCGCTTGACGACCTGTGCTGAGATGAGGTTTTTTTGGATACCGCTATCAATGATGAAGTGCAACGGGGTGCCTTTTACCCACAACTGTGAATGGAAGAGGCTCTCTCCTTCTTCTGGCTCTTCTGGTTCACCAGGCTGGAGCTTGGTGGTAGCAACAGTGGCACTAGGTTCCGCATCAATGATCCATCTTCCCCTTTCTAGTTTTGGCTCAGAGTCATAACCCGCATCTGATTCAGAGGCTTTCAATTTGGCCACCAGTGACTACTTTGAGTGGAAGTCAACAATGTTATGCCAAGGGCTCTTATGGATGTCGCACCACTTCTCGGTATCTTTATTTGTCTTTTCGGTGTCCTTCTTTGTATTTTCGATACTGCCCATGTTTTCTCTGTCCTTTGTTCTATGGGTTGGGGCCACCCTTTCCTGGATTTTGTTGTGAGAGGTTCCTAGGCCCAAATTGTCGCATCTTTTTTTGAGCTTCTGATCAATTTTGATGACATATCGGTAGGTCGCGCCCAAGGATGAGATGTACAGAAATTCCATTTTGTTCTAGATGTATGTATGAACATAACTGCAATACTTGAGCACCAGATGTTGCTCTGAATATTTGATACCCAGCTTGGTGCACAAGGTATGGAAGAGATTTGTGAAATCTGGCACTGCTTGGTCTCTTTCTTGTCGTAGTGTGGTCCATTTGGTATACAAGTCGTCATAACTTACGATAAGGTAGTATTATTCCTTAATAGCATCCTTGAAGGATTCCCAGGTGGCCGTGACTATAAATAATGAGGGTTCCTGTAACACCCTGTTTCCCCCAGTTTGTAAATATAACTGGATTGGCCAAGGACTATGGCAAACTCATAAGTATGAATATGTGATGTAAATGGACTTGCAGGAAGAGGTCAATGAATGTGAATAATATTTTGAATTTATTGCAGGACTATTGAGAGGGGATGTGCAGAAAAGAGACCGCGATGGTGGTGGAGGGCACCCGGAAAGGGGGCGTTAACTTCCACCGAGAATTAAATACCGTATTTGGACTCCACTGGCCTGGAGAACCAAAAGCGGCTCGCTGGCCTTGAATTTAATACCTTACAGGCTGGTAGGTTGATGGTTTGATGAAGGATGGGGAGGTGAACCACCTATCCATAGAGCCATCATGACTGACCAGCGCGAGGGTAATCGTGCCACACGCAACCTCGCGAGAGGATAAGGCGTATGGCAGAAGTGATTGAGAGGGAAGACGCAAGGGGAACTCTGGCATATTTTTTTACGCAGGGTGAGTGATAGCAGAGAGGAAGGATTGCAACCTTCGCTCCTGGTCACTGGCAGACGGAGAGACGCAGTCTCAGGGCATCGTGGTCTTAGCTCGGGGGTGGCTAGTGGTAAATCCGCTGGGAGTCACTACGCCTACGGTTGGGTGGAAACGAGCACCCCTCTTAGCAGTTGCACCCCTTTCTGAAGTCACTTCTGATAAGTGTTTTGTTTACATATTGCCTCTTGAAATTCATAGAATGTTACATATATATATATGCTCATAGATCTGTGAAATTGTGAACGATTCCAGTGTAATAATATCTATGCAATATTTTGATAAGAATTTATAGACATATGCTTATAACAGAGGAAGCCATGCATGATTTAAGTTGATAAATGAATCTAATTATAGGTTGAATTAAGTTAGGCTTCCATCCTGTTCTCGGGAAGTTGTTTCCCTTCACCCATCTCCCGCAAAGCCCCGGAATAGATCTCTTGTAGAGATTTCCTCCTTGGAAAGGTTTATCCAGAACCTAGAATAAGAACTTGAAGGTGCAAGTCTTAATAACCTTGTACGAGGAGGAACGATCCTCTTAAGGACCCGATATGGCAACTTAAGGGAGGAATATCGAATCGACGGATGAGAATTCGTCGGGAAATCCACAGTTTCCCCAGAACCATTAGATTAGCAGGAGAAGGTAGGGTGTTAAAGGCCTTACCACTTGATTTTCCTGTGTCTTCATGGATAGTGAAGAGTCTAGGGCCGTAGATCCCCGTGTTCCATGAGAACATCTGGACCGCTAAACTCCCCGTCTATAAAAGTTGTGGAAGAGCACACAAAGTGGCATCAGAACCGTCGGATCTCACTGAGGTGAGAGGAGGTTACGGCCACATTAGAGTCTAAGCTTGGAAGGCTGGTGAACCATTGGATCAGCAGCTGAACTCCCGTGAACCTTTAGATCTGGCAGGAGTGCACCGAGGTTAAGCCCTAGTGAACAGAGGAGAGTTTCTAGAATGTCATCGGGAATTTCGAGAGGCCAGAAATCACGACATCAGGAATCACGATCCGCAATGTCCCGATAGGCGCAGGACCATCTATCATGGGGGATATGTGTCAGGAGATCCTGGAAGTCAGGAATCAGAGAATCAGAGTTTTCGAGCACAAAGAAACCTTATCATACAGAATCACGATCCACAATTTCCCGACACAATCTGAACCGTTCATTTTGGAGGACGCGTGTCAGTAGATCCAGAAGGGTTGGAGTTCAGAACATCGGGGATTTCGAAGGGAAGAAACCCTCGTAGTTTGGAATCATGATACGTGAAATCTCGATAGGAGAATTGTGTGGGCCACAGGTGGAATTAGCGGAGGACAGGTGTCAGACCTCCAGGAAGAGTTAGGAATCGGCATATCGGAGTTCCTGAGGACAAGGAACTTGAGACATTCGAAGTCCCAAACCCCGGAGGAAATTGGGACCGTTCATTTAGAGGACACATAGTAGAGATCTGCACCATCGGAGAAAATCCCGACAGGGAGTCAATCTATCGGCGTTTGGAGTTCATCGGGATATCGGGGATCCCGGTGACAAGTGAACTGTGCATGTTGAAATCGCGATCCACGAAACCCCGATCAGTGGGGAACAACTGTCCGAACAGTGGAGATGAGGGAAGAGCTATAGTGGGAGCCAACTGTTAGCTTGATGGAGAATTGGTGTTCGAGAGATCGGGAAACCTACGGGTAGGTGTTTTACGACATTGGAAACCCCGTAGCCCCGACGAGAGGTAGGACTATGGTCCCGGAATTAGTGGTCACATTGGCCAGGGCTTAGCTTGGATGCCTGAAGCACATCGGGTATCGGAGGATCGGGAGTTCCGGGTACATGTGCACCTCGACACCGCAAACCTCGAAACCCCGATGAGAAGTTGTTGCTGTGGTCATATAGGAGCCGGTCGTGTGGGCCAAAGGCTTAGCCAAGTGGGGCTAAGGCAACAGAGGAGCGATTCATAGATCAGAGATTGGTGATTCAAGTTGCCAAAACATCATGGGTGTCAAAACCCTGACAGAAGCATATGACTGTGGTCATATGAACGTAGGTCACGTGGACCAGCAGTACGTTAGAAGGGGCTGGTGAAAAAGGGGTGCATTGGAAATTTGTCCCATCGGTGATCAGGGATTCAAGAGGATAGGGACTCTCGACAATGGAAAGTCCGAAACCCCGAATCCTGATATTGAATCAGGGATTGGCATTTCGCTAATGCAAGTTTCTGGAGGATTCTCGTTATTGAGAAATAAACCAAAATTTTAATTTACGGTAGTGGGTGTGTTACAAAGTGGTATCAGAGCATGGTTACAACACTCGGCCTGATTGGGCTCATGCACCAGTCACACATAAACCTCGTACGAAACACTCCTATGAGGAGTAACCCCCTGACTTAACTATCTTGACCAGGATTAAAAACTTGGAATATGAAAATCCGACTGTGTATGCATGTGAAAGAGTTATGAAATTATGCACAAATTATAAAATGTATTTAACTCTTGACTAATATCCAGCGTTTGTCTTTTCACTCAAGCGGATGATCAACCGTGGGAATCTACAAATGCAGAGTATGGTGACTCACTAAGAGGTGGGAGAAGGCTCCCATAACAGAGATGAGGAGTCTAATGAAAGAAGAGAAATAGGAACCCCTCCAAACTTAGCTGAGATGGTGAGGAGTCTCATGGTTGAATTGCAAAGCTGCAAGGCCAATAATGAAAGGATGATGAAAGAACAAGAAAAGCAAACTGAAATTAATGCAGTTCTATTGTAGAGCTTATCCGACCTACAGTGACAAATGCGGCATGAACCTGAGATGCAGAATCATGGTCGTGTCAGTGGTCACACTGAGAGAAGCACATCCAGAAAGGTCCACCCCAGAGGTAAAGGACCAGTGCCAGATGATTCCACTGAGAAGGAAGTTGGCGGTTCAGAAGGCTCTTCCAGCAGCATGACCAGTTCCTATTCTCAAAAGAAACAGAAGAAGCAAAAGACTTCTAAGAGTCATAAATTTGAGGAATTCAAAAAGGCCAAACCTCCCTCCTTCGATGGCGAGATAAAGAAGGGAGAGGAAGTTGAGGCTTGGCTACTTGGACTGAAGAAATATTTTAGAGTCCATGATTTCTTAGAGAATCAGAAGGCCCAAGTGGCCACTTTCAATCTGAACGAAAAGGATTCCATTTGGTGGGAAGACCTTAAGAATATGAAAGGTGTCCGCGAGGAGGACCTGTCTTGGAAACGGTTCGAGAAGTACTTCCAGAAGAAGTATTTGTCAGAAAGGTATTTCGACGAGAAGGCTAAAGAGTTTTATGAACTCAAAATGGGACAACTTACTATGGAGGAGTATGTCAACAAATTCCTTGACTCACTGAGATATGTACCCTACATCAAAGCCGAGAAGGCGAAGGCACAACACTTCATCAGGGGGTTACCCAAGGAATACCAGAACCGAATTGAATTTGACGAGCCAAGGACCTTAGAAGACACCATAAGGAAGGCAACATATTGTCATGAACAATATGGACATCGGGCAGAGTCTCGTGGAGACTGGAAACAGAAGAGTGGTTCGAGATTTCAGAAAAAGGGGAACAAATCCTCAGGATTTAAAAACTACAAAAAGAACCATAGAACGAACTTTCTGACTCGGAGTGTACTCTAGTAGAACATTCCCCCGGTGGATGGAAATAAAACTTCTAGACCTATACCAGTAAAGACTGATAACCCAAAGAGGAAACCTTTGGAATGCTGGGATTGCGGAGGAGAGCATCTCCAGAGAGACTGTCCACACCGACAACAGAAAAGTCGTAAAATTTATAACATACAGGAAGCTACCACGGTCAATGATGTGGCAAGGAGTGTGTTGCAGATCTATGCAGCCTTGGATAATAACCAAGCTGACCACCAAGCTTCAGTGGTGGAAATAGAAGGTATGATTTTCAACCATCTGGTGTCTGTTTTGATTGACCCTGGTTCAAATTTGAGTTATATAGCCCCTAAAATTGTTGATAAGTGCAAACTACAGCCACAGAAGCAAACTAAACCATGGTTGGTACAGTTAGCCACTGGCACCAAAAGAAAGGTAGTGGAGGTCATACCAGCTTGCCAATTAATGTTGGTCGAATTTTCCACCCAAGCAACCCTTAATGTATTACCCCTGGGATCATATGACTTGTTGATTGGTATGGACTGGCTGGCCGCCCATAAAGCCAAATTAGATTGTTACCATAAAACTTTAGAATGTGTGAGCATAGAAGGAAAAAGGATAACCCTCCAAGGGATCCGAAAACCGGTCTCGGTGAGACAAATCTCAGCCCTACAAATGAGAAAGTATTGCCGAAAGGGATGTCCCCTATATGCAATACAGGTGTTGGAAATAATCGAAGGTGCTAGACCAAGCCCTGATGATAACCCTATCCTGAGAGAATACAGAGATGTGTTTCCGGAAGAAGTACCAGGTTTACCTCCGAGAAGAGACATTGACTTCTCGATAGAACTCACACCAGGAGTGGTGTCAGTGTCTAGGACACCTTACTGAATGATCACTCCTGAGTTAGTAGAACTCAAATTACAATTGAAAGAAATGATGGATAAGGGTTACATTCGACCCAGCGTGTCCCCATGGGGAGCACCAGTCCTGTTTGTGAAAAAGAAGGATGGCACCCTTAGACTGTGTATAGATTACAGACAACTTAATAAAGTAACCATAAAGAAAAAATACCCCTTGCCCAGGATCGATGATCTATTCGATCAGTTGGGAGGTGCATCTATTTTCTCAAAGATTGACTTGAGGTCAGGATACCATCAAGTCCAAATCAAGGGTGAAGACATCCATAAGACCGCTTTCTGGACACGGTATGGTCATTATGAGTTTGCGGTAGTACCATTTGGGTTGACCAATGCCCCTGCCACTTTCATGTGCTTAATGAACACTGTACTCAGTAAATTTTTAGATAAATTTGTACTAGTTTTCATTGATGACATATTAATCTACTCTAAGAATAGAGAAGAACATGAAGAACATCTTAGACTTGTGCTGCAAGTGCTAAGAGAGCATCAACTCTATGTAATTCATCAAGTGTGACTTCTTTCAGAAGAAAATACATTACTTGGGACATGTGTTGTCCAAGGAAGGGGTAGCAGTAGACCCTGACAAGATCAGGTCTATCATGGAATGGCCTACCCCAAAGGATATCTCAGACATCAGATCCTTTATGGGATTGGCGGGATACTATAGAAGATTTATAAAAGATTTTTCCAAGATTGGTTGTCCAATCATTGCCCTCCAGAAGAAGGGAACAAAATTTATGTGGACACGGCAATGTGAAGAAAGATTTCAAACCTTGAAACATCTACTAACCCATGCACCTGTGTTGAAAATCGTTGACCCAGAAGTTGACTTCCTTGTGTGCACAGATGCCTGTAAAGAAGGGCTCGGAGGAGTCCTTATGCAGGAAGGAA
>ML785091.1:574054-593302 GCA_009831015.1 Picea engelmannii | reverse complement strand
ATCATGGATGAACTACATAAAAGACCTTACACTGGTCACCCAGGATACCAGAAAATGATTACTGCCACCCGAAAACAATTTTACTGGCCGGGATTGAAGAAGGATGTAGCCAAATATTTGGCCCAATGCATAGAATGCCAACAGGTTAAAGCAGAACACCAACACCCAGCAGGACTATTACACCCTTTACCCATCCCAGAATGGAAATGGGAAACCATCTCCATGGATTTTTTCATTGGATTACCAACTTCAACCAAACAGAATGACGCCATTATGGTAGTGGTGGATAAACTGAGCAAGTCTGGTCATTTCATTCCCGTCAAATCGACCTGCAAGGCGATAGATATCGCACAGGTATTCATGAAAGAGGTGTTCCGACTGCACGTCATGCCGAGAGAGATAATATCTGACAGAGACACAAAATTCACTTCCAAATTTTGGAAATCACTGATGGCGGGTTTAGAGACCAAATTGTTGTTTAGTACCGCCTATCACCCTCAAACCGATGGACAGACAGAAAGAGTGAATCGGATATTAGAAGATATGTTAAGGATGCATGTGATGCATCAACCCAGGAAATGGGAAGACTACCTGCCATTGGTAGAGTTCGCCTACAACAACGACTATCAAGCGTCCTTAAAAATGAGTCCATTCGAGGTCCTCTATGGTAGACAATGTAATACCCCAGTCAGCTGGAGCAATCCTGTAAATAGGATTTCTTTTGGACCCGACATGTTGAAAGAAATGGAATAGCAAGTGACTCAGATAAAACAAAATCTGAAGGTCGCTCAGAACCGACAGAAACGTTATGCTGACCAAAAGAGAACTCCAAGAGAGTTCCAAACAGGAGATCATGTATACCTTAGAATTAATCCCAGAAGGAGTTCCCTAAAACTGGGCGCTTGTGCCAAATTGGCACCCCAGTATTGTGGACCCTTTGAGGTTCTAGATAGAGTGGGACCTGTAGCCTATCAGCTAGCATTTCCTCCCACAGTAAAAGCACATAATGTTTTCCATGTTTCATTACTAAAGAAATATGTACATGATGCTAATCATATAATTGACTGGTCTGTGATCCAGGTGGAGCTGGAGGGAGAATTTCTACCAGAACCCCAATGCATACTGGACAGAAAGGAAACCCCGCTCCGGAATAGAACCATTGCACAGGTCAAGGTGCAATGGAAACATTTTGGCCCAGATGAGGCTACATGGGAAATGGAGGATGCCATGAGACAGGCATATCCGATTTTGTTTACTTCTGTACATGTAATTCATGCTAGTAGCTAAGAACATCGAGGATGATGTTCCTTTTAAGGGGGAGGGAATTGTAACACCCTGTTTCCCCCAGTTTGTAAATATAACTGGACTCGCCAAGGACTATGGCAAACACATAAGTATGAATATGTGATGTAAATGGACCTGCAGGAAGAGGTCAATGAATGTGAATAATATTTTGAATTTATTGCAGGACTGTTGAGAGGGGATGTGCAGAAAAGAGATCGCGATGGTGGTGGAGGGAACCCGTAAAGGGGGCGTTAACTTCCACCGAGAATTAAATACCGTATTTGGAATCCACTGGCCCGGAGAACCAAAAGCAGCTCGCTAGCCCTGAATTTAATACCTTGCAGGCTGGTAGGTTGATGGTTTGATGAAGGATGGGGAGGTGAACCGCCTATCTGTAGAGCCATCATGACTGACCAGCGCGAGGGTAATCGCACCACACGCAAACTTGTGAGAGTATAAGGTGTATGGCAGAAGCGATTGAGAGGGCAGACGCGAGGGGAAATCTGGCATATTTTTTTACATAGGGTGAGTGATAGCAGAGAGGAAGGATTGCAACCTTCGTTCCTGGTCACTGGCAGACAGAGAGACGCAGTCTCAGGGCATCGTGGTCTCAGCTCGGGGGTGGCTAGTGGTAAATCCGCTGGGAGTCGCTACGCCTACGGTTGGGTGGAAACGAGCACCCCTCTCAGCAGTTGCACCCCTTTCTAAAGTCACTTCTGATAAGTGTTTTGTTTACATATTGCCTCTTGAAATTCATAGAATGTTACATATATATATATATATATATATGCTCATAGATATGTGAAATTGTGAACGATTCCAGTGTAATAATATCTATACAGTATTTTGATAAGAATTTATAGACATATGCTTATAACAGAGGAAGCCATGCATGATTTAAGTTGATAAATGAATCTAATTATAGGTTGAATTAAGTTAGGCTTCCATCCCGTTCTCGGGAAGTTGTTTCCCTTCACCCATCTCTTGCAAAGCCCCAGAATAGATCTCTTGTAGAGATTTCCTCCTTGGAAAGGTTTACCCAGAACCTGGAATAGGAACTTGAAGGTGAAAGTCTTAATAACCTTGTACGAGGAGGAATGATCCTCGTAAGGACCCGAGATGGCATCTTAAGGGAGGAATATCGAATCGACGGATGAGAATTCGTCAAGAAATCCATAGTTTACCCAGAACCGTTAGATTAGCAGGAGAAGGTAGGGTGTTAAAGGCCTTACCACCTGATTTTCCTGTGTCTTCATGGATAGTGAAGAGTCTAGGGCCGTAGATCCCTGTGTTCCATGAGAACATCTGGACTGTTGATCTCCCCGTCTATAAAAGTTGTGGAAGAGCACACAAAGTGGCATCAGAACCGTCGGATCTCACTGAGGTGAGAGGAGGTTACGACCACATTAGAGTCTAATCTTGGAAGGCCGGTGAACCATTGGATCAACAGCCAAAGTCCCGTGAACCTTTAGATCTAGTAGGAGTGCACCGGGGTTAAGCCCTAGTGAATAGAGGAGAGCTTCTAGAATGTCATCGAGAATTTCGAGAGGGAAAAAATCACGACATCAGGAATCACGATCTGCGATGTCCTGATAGGCGCAGGACTGTCTATCGTGGGGGATACGTGTCAGGAGATCCTGGAAGTCGGGAATCAGAGAATCAAAGTTTTCAAGCACAAAGAAACCTTATCATACGGAATCGCGATCCGTGATTTCCTGACACGATCTGAACCGTTCATTTTGGAGGACGCATGTCAGTAGATCCAGAAGTGTCAGAGTTCATAACATCGGGGATTTCGAAGGAAAGAAACCCTCATAGTTTGGAATCATGATACGTGAAATCCCGACAGGAGAGTTGTGTGAGCCACAGGTGGAATTAGTGGAGGACAGGTGTCAGACCTCCGGGAAGAGTCAGGAATCAGCATATTAGAGTTCCTGAGGACAAGGAACTCGAGACATTCCAAGTCTCGAACCTCGGAGAAAATCAGGACCATTCATTTAGAGGACACGTAGTAGAGATCTACGCCATCGGAGAAAATCTCGACAGGGAGTCAATCTATCGGTGTTTGGAGTTCATCGGGATATCGGGGATCCCGGTGACAAGTGAAATGTGCACGTTGAAATCGCGATCCGTGAAACCCCGATCAGTGGGGAACAACTGTCTGAATAGCGGAGCTGAGGGAAGAGCCGTAGTGGGAGCCAACTGTCAGCTTGACAGAGAATCGGTGTTCGAGAGATCAGGAAACCTACAGGTAGGTGTTTTACGACATTGGAAACCCCGTAGCCCCGATGAGAGGTAGGAATACAGTGCCAAAATTAGTGGTCACATTGGCTAGGGCTTAGCTTGGAGGCCTGAAGCACATCAGGGATCGGAGGATCGAGAGTTTCGGGTACATGTGTACCTCGGCACCGCAAACCCCGAAACCCCGATGAGAAGTTGTTGCTGTGGTCATATAGGAGCCGGTCATGTGGGCGAAAGGCTTAGCCAAGTGGGGATGAGGCAACAGAGGAGCGATTCAGAGATCGGAGATTGGTGATTCAAGTTGCCAAAACATCGTGGGTGTCAAAACCCCGACAAAAGAAACCTCGACAGAAGCATATGACTGTGGTCATATGAACATAGGTCACATGGACCAGTAGTACACTAGAAGGGGCTGGTGAAAAAAGGGCGCATCGGAAATTTGTCCCATCAGTGATCGGGGATTCGAGAGGATAGGGACTCTCGACAACGGAAAGTATGAAACCTCGAATCCTGATATTAAATCGGGGATTGGCATTTCGCTAATGCAAGTTTCTGGAGGATTCTCGTTATTGAGAAATAAACCAAAATTTTGATTTACGGTAGTGGGTGTGTTACAGTTCCTCTATTTCCTTTTGCTCACAGAAAGTTTCCCACCAATCTTTGACATGGGGAATGACTTTGAGGAGTGAAAAAGTAATATTTTCTCTATTCAAAAAGTTATGGATAGAAAAATACCCTTCTAGTAGATTCAACCACTTGTCTACAACATCTGCATCTAGTAGACCTTCAAATATAGGAATATCGAATTTTATTTGTACCTTGAAGGGGGCGAAGCCTCTGCTCGAAGAATATGCATCGCCTGTTGGTAGCCACCGAAGGATTTTCGTCAAACTATCCATCATCTCATTCCTTTGTTGCGTGAGGGATTCCTTAATCAAAAGTTTGAAAGGATCTCCTGTCCCATCATATTTCTTTTCTCCTGCCATGAGAGGTTTCTTGGGTGTGAGAGATCTTTTGTCCTTAAGAGAAACAAACTCGAGACCCAACTCTTTGTACTACAACCTCGTTGGGGACATGCATTAAGACAATAAGGAGCAGACCGCTCTGATACCACTGATCCGGATTTTATGAGAATAAAAAAATGACTACATATTATTAACAAGTTCTTAACACAAAATAACATAGATACAATAAAATTGGTTTTCTATTCAATAAGGAAATAAGCTAAAACTATAAAATGCAGTGGAAACAAGCTTGCTAGAATGGTGGCAACTTATCTCTGAGAAGAGATGTGACGGTTGCACTCATTCGCAAAAAGATGAGTACAATGAGGCTCTAAAGGAATTTTTACAATATATAGGAATTCCCAAAACCCTATAAATCCAAAAACCTAACCCTAGGAGATGAAGTGCCAAAAGTCATGTGGGCCCCATTTGGGTAAGTTAGTACATCAAGTTCTCGGGGTCGTAACTTTTGCATACGATCTCTGTTTTAGGCGTATGATAGCCCATTGGAAAGGTATCGTCGAGGAGATTCATTTTGGGGGAAATATGGAAGGAACTTCCATATTCATCCCTTTTTTCCCAAAAAACATCGTTTAGGGGCTCAAAACGGCTCTGGAAGTGAAAAATTGCTAAAAATAGTAAATTACCAAAATTGCCAAAAAGTTGTTTCGAGCCAGTTGGAAAAGGTGGGTGGCCACCGATATCCACCTGGATCATACAAACTAAAGATATATATGCATGAGAACTCCCCACATGATGAAGTATTTAGGGGAGTCAAGTCTTACGAGGAAGTACTGAACAAAGTCCAAACTTTGTCCTTAGATCAACAAGCCAATTTCTTCAGTTTTCAAAGAAACAGATGAAATAACTTGCTGAAAGTAATACAGGGAGAATCGATAGACACTTATCCTACACATGAAACTGTACCTTCGGGTTTTGAAACAAGGAACTCTAGAAAACAGGATACTGAGGAAAACCCAAAGAACACCAAAGTTTTAATGCAAGAGTTGGAGGCTTCATTATCAAACCCATTGGACACTCAAGCAAAGGCTCAGATTGAAGCTTTTCTAAACAAAGGGCAGGATACATCTCCTTCTACACCAACCACATATGCTGCCAAAACCACTGAGCAACATCCATATATGGATATTGGTACCCCCATTACTTCATTAACACCATTGCAGTCAAGTTTCAAAAATCCTAGTTTCGAAGTCATTTTTATAGGTGATCTCACCCCAATTTCTCCTGAATAGATTCCTCCTTCATAATTCTTCTTCAACAATAAAAGAAGGGCCATTTTCAAACGAGATACACATTAGAAATATGGAGAGATATTCAAAAGGCAAAGAATGGTGTATGATGGACATAACCGAGATGATACAGAATTTGCAAAGGAAGTTGTAGGTTTGTTGGGCACTTTCACCACTTCTAATCAATGGTCTATGGAAAATTTGGCTGAACAACTACAACATAAGATCCTTTTGGTAGAACAACTTCAAAGGCAAATACACACAACTGAGCAGACTGTCCAAAACATAATGAGCCGAGATTTTGAGCAGATCAGAGCACATGATAAACAACAAATTCAACAAATCTAGGATAACTTTGATGAGCTCCAAAGGAATTCACAGTTCAATCAAGCACTGATCACCCAACATGATGAATTAATAAAAAAATTGTAGGCTAATTTGGAGTTGACCAAAGGTACTTTAGTGGATATTTTGGCTTTCCAGACTCAAGCAATGGAAATAAATGAAAAACTTGAAAATGCCCAGCAAGATATTTTTATGAAGGTAGAGGCAATCTAGAATTGCTACCAGGTAGTAGATATTTCTTTGAAATACATCTACATCAAAGAAAGAGAAGCTCTCTCATCTCGAGTTAAGTTTCAAGAGGATGTATTATTGGTACCAAAGGATGATGTCTCATATGTTCCTTGGATTTGTCTTTTGGAACAAATAAGAGGAGACATAGCTTTAAAAGTCTCGGAAAACAATCTAGCAGAAAGAAAAAGACTTGTCAGAGAGGTAAATGAAGCTTGTCTAGAAGCGTTGTCCTTGCTATACAAAGGACTAATTGATTTTGAAGGAAATGATATATTTGAAGCCTTGGGTCAAATTGACATAGAAAAGAACTAGTATAATTCCAGAACAAGCAAAGAAGAATCTCTTACGTCCATTCAGAAAATGAACCAAATTGATCTCCTTCAAGTAAATAAATGAATAGTAAAAACAAGCTTACAATTACAGGTCGTATCTCAAGGAGTGAAGAGGATACAATAGAATTTTCCTCAGGTAGAGAGAAACCAATACACTTTCAAGGCGAATGAAGCAACTTAGCCTTCAGGGTTGGTGGTGAAATTAGTGAGTACATGCATCCAATGCATTAAATATGGGAAGGAAAGCACATCCAGAAGCAAGTAAGAAAGTATCATTGTATCACTGGATATAATTGAAAGGACAAATGGCAACAAAACTATGATTACCAAGACGTTGTGCTATAGTATCAAGAAGATCATAATATTGAAGCGTTTCAGCTAACAGACGAAGAGATTGCCAATGAAGATCATCATTCTCTATGCTCTATTTTCTTATGTCAAATATTTACTGTTTTAAATTATGCAAAGTCCAACCGTTTTGAGTTGTGACATTTTTGTATAAATGCATAGATTGAATATCTAATAAGGGTCACTTCTTGTCAATTGTAATAGATAAAGCTCTCCTTATTGAGTATTAATACAAGTGCAGATGGAGATTCCAAATTTTGTTTAGTTTAGGTTATGTGTTCCTTCTGTTTTTCCATATCTGTGCATATTTTTTTATGAATTCCCTTGATAAATGTGTGATTTCAATTTAGTACAACAACTAATTTAATCATATTGCATCAATAATTTGTTAAGTAAGATGTTTTTCCTTTTCATTTACTATGAGTAAATCAATACCTGTGAGCTGTGTGAATTATTGTATCTTATACTTTATTCAAGGTTACACTATCTATTTTCTTCCACTATAACAAGGTGAGACTCTTCAACAATTGATGCCTTTCTTTGTTTAACAATTTTGTATTATTCTCTCAAAACATTTGATATTACAATTTTGACTCAGACATGAAAGATTTCCTCTTTGCTGCCATACTGTTAACTTCATTTAAGGAATTTTTCTCATATAACTAAGGTAGAGAAAGAACTTTTAAAAAACACTCTATTAAACTGTCCTGATGCATGACATTACTCTTTGAGCCTTAAGTTTAATCTCAGGAACAACAAAACCAACTTCATGTAGCCATCGCAAGTGTACTCATTCAAAATGGCAATCCTGTAGAAGCAAGTTTAGTACCGAACTAACAAAGTAATAGATCTTGGTACCGAATCAACGCAGAGTTGGTACTAGATCACGCAGAGTACTAGAATAGAACAGTTGAATGTTGCAGTATTGGATGAACGGAAGTACTAGACGAATCTTGAATATGAATACCAGATGAGATAATGCCTTGTCATGAAGCTTCCTAAAGTAATAAAATTAATTAGAAGCATAAACACCAATCATTTAGTCCCAATTAATTAAGAAATCAAACAAATCATGCTTTTAACACGGGTTACCTCATTATGCATATGAATAAGGTCACACGGTAGGTTTGTGGAAGAAATAGAGAACATATGCATATGTCAGAGGTAAAATTGACCAATATAGAAGATAAGATAAGGTAATAGGGGTGTCAAAATGGAGACCCAACATTTTCCCCCATTCTTAAGTCATTGCATGTCCTCATACAAAAATGTTAAAACTGGTACTCAAAATTTTGCAAAACTGAAACTGTCTTCCACCCTAGCTGAATATCATTTGTTTGGTTGTAGAATATTTAAACTAGAGGCCTCAACCTTAAGCTCCTTATTGATAACCCTGGTGTACTGGATCGAATGCAGAACTTTGTTAAACTTAGCAGAGGATTATTCTTGCACATCCTGTAACCTTCAATTATATTCTTTCAATTGTATATTCTCTGCCTTAATGTGCCTATCTAAAACTTGATACTCTGTAACATCTTTTTTTAACTTGTTATTTTGTTTTGTAATTTTCCCAGCCTTCAATACCAACTTCTTCTTGCTCAAGGAACTAATAGGATTAGATATGGTCTCTTTCTCAACTATCTCTCTTCTAGCTTCCACCTCTTTTCTCAAATCCTTTAAAGTCTCTGTTACCCGTTCCTCGGTCTCATTAATTGTTTCTCCATAGAAAATTTCCTTCTCTGGAGAAGTTAGAATATCAATAGGCTCTTCTGGAAAAGAAGGAACATGTTGAATTATTACCTATTTAGCCATACTTCTTGTAGTTCTACGCACTGGATGTGAGGCTTCCTCAGATTTACTAACAGGAGTAGGAGTTTCACTAAACAATTTTCTCTTCTTTGTTGTAGGAGTATATGTAGATCTCAGAGCTTGTTGTTCCTGCACATATTTTGTTTTTACCTTATAGGACTGAGGTGTAAACTCTGGATTTTTATTCTCTTGTACCTTCTTCATTTTTACTCTAGGGGATTGAAGTGCAGGTATAGAAGTCTTCTCTTTCTGTACACTCCTCATTTTTACCCTAGGGGGTGGAGGTGTAGATACAAAAGTTGGCTCTTCCTGCAAATTCCTCATTTTAAGCTTCCTACTTCCAATTTTCACTTCAGGATTCTTCTCCAACTTACTAACTAGCTCTTGAGGAAACTCAATATTTGCCTCAGGGGCACCATATGGAAATTCATTTTGACCATATTTCTTCCTTTTTCGCCCCTCACTTTGTGGAAATTTAATTTTAGGGATCAAGCCTGGACTTGGTTCCTTAGATTGGGAGGACCTCTCCTTCCCGGATGTAGTAGGCTCCTATGGGATTTGTTCTTCTGGCACATCCTTCTTTTGAAACTTTCTCCTTCTTCGAATACTTATTTCATGGGCTCTCTCTAACTTGCTAGCTGGCTTTAGTGTCAACTCAATAGTTTCTTCAGGAGCACTATCTGAGAGTTGAACTTGCCCATATTTCTTTCTTTGTTGCCTCTTACTACGTGGTAATTCATCTTTAGGGATTAGGGTTGGACTTGGTTTCTAAGATTGGGAGGTCCTCTTTTTCCTCGATGCAATAGGATCCTCTATAATAATAGATTTATCCTTGTCCAATCTATCAACAGGTTGGGATGAAGTAGGTGTAAAAACAACTTCTTCGTTCCCTAACTTCTTCCCTTTTCTTTTTCTTTCCCTTTTCTTTCTATTGGACCCCTCACTACATGCCTTTGTTTCATGTTCTTCTATAGATTTAGAAACTCCCTCTTGAGCAAAATTTTGTTGAAGGAGTTGTTTCCAACTACTACCTTATTTTCTCAATGCATGGATATCCAATAATTTCATTAATCCATGGTGATGGATAGTAGTTTTGGGTTTCTTAGATGCTATTTTAACTCCCCTAACCATTTTGTTTAGACTTATCTAGAGGAAATGGGGAAAGTCAATTTGTGGCCCACCTTCAAAGTGAGAAAAAAGTTTTAAATGATATAAGAAAGGTCACAGGATATATCCCTTCACAAGTGAGAAATATTTGTAGGATGGTGAGCATTGTCTAGTACTCTTCCTTAATACAACTCCGGAGAATACCTTTCGTCCAGTCGGGATCTTGATGCTCCAACCTGAGAAACTTCTGACATAGCTTTTTGTCAATGACAACGCCCTTGAAATATTTATCTCTAGAGGAAGGACAAGATGTATCTTCCACTATGGTGGCCTAAGTTATCTTAAATTTCAATTCCCCCAACTAAACACTCTCACCGTCATAGGTCTGAGCAAAGGCACGAGATACCCCCTCATGATGGCCTTTGAATTTTTCTAAGAACGTGACCCAACCGACATGCTCAAATTTCTCCATGAAATCTTGGTATTCCTGCATCTCCCTATATAATTGGAACACTGGTTCATAACTATCAACACCCATGCTGAATTAAAATAAATTCTCACAGCATATGAGGCAACGAAACATAGGACGAGGGTTTAGTTTCAGAACAAATATGCTTACAGTGGAGTAATGGAAGTGAACAGAGTATGAAAATAATATGAAGGGATAGAGAACAATGCAAATGGATATTGTATGACAAAAGAATGGGTAAATAACATTGATCTGGATGGTGAAGACATCTAAAGGAGTGTTTATAAGTTGGAATTTAGATTACAATGGTCAAATTGGTGGTAATGATGGCGAGGTAAGGTAAGTCATATCCATAAATAAATTAAGGGATCATATGGAGGTTTGCATTAGATGGTGTTCACAATAATGTTGGGCAATGATTATAGGATATGTAGTCAGTGTGATCGAAATTCATATTTATGCAACCGTTTGACGTCATCATGACCGGAAAGGAATAATGGGTTTGACATGCATTAAGACATGGTTTAATTAAATCATTCACATGGAGTGATATTGGATCATGGCACTATGATGTTTCTTCACCATATGAGCATAAGTCTTTGACCAAAGTGTTTGAGAATGGAATTGGTCTTGTTAAAGGTATAATTACCTTGTACTCTCAACATATTATGACCAACCCATCAAAAGATTTGAGTGCATATGAATGATTTATTTAGGAGGAAATACCCTCTAGATTTCAGAAGGTCATGGTAGGGAATTTGTAATAATTGAGGAAAGGAGGATGCATGAGAGTAACCACATGTCTAGTACACAATTAGTATGATTCTTTAATAAAATAGGATAAAATAGTGAGCTTATACCTCTTATTACCTAAAACATTTGTATTAAGAAGAAAAAACCTTTGAGTATAGAATAAGAATTACCAAAACTTCATCACTAGTACCGGATCACAGCTTAGTAATGGACCACTATAGAAAATTGTTTCAGTACCAGACCAACACAAACCTTCTCCCTCAGTACTGGTTGAACTCAGAGGTGAATATTGTTGCAGTACCGAAACAACATAGAGACTCTCCCATTATTGGATGAACACAAAGATGAATATTGTTGCAGTACCAGAATAACATGGAGGCTTTCCCAGTATCGGATGAACACAGAGAGAATATTTGCAGTACCAGAACAACACGGATATGTTATCTAGTACCAAATCACCACAAAATTTCATTCTGGTACTCAATCAAAATTGGATAAGGTACCTGGTGGCGTATTCTGTAGACTGGAAATTTGTAGAAATTGCTAGCATTTTTTGCTTCTATGGAAGAGAACATGTGATTTTATTCTAATGAAGGAACATATAGGTAAAATAAAAAAAAACACCTGGTACAAAAACTATGAAATTGCGGCAGAAGTGTCAGAAAATGAGGCAAAAGAATTCAATGACTGGGCTCCAAGATATGTAACAAGAAGGTACTTTGTAGTTGGACAACCCCATGTTGACATTCAAAATCCTCCTCTTTTTGGAACCAAGCTGATCACTTCTTTTGTTACCACTTCCATTTTATTATAAAAATAACCCTAACTACTATTATTTTGTGCATTTTTCTCGAGCCTATATTAGTTAATGCTCGCCGATGTTTTCAATTTCAAGGAGTCTGAAAAACTTAAATAAGACTCCATCTACTATCCCATGGAATTTTCTCGAGCCCAGGCCAGTTCTTGCTCGCCGGTGTTTTCAATTTTTAGGAGTCTGAAAAACTTAAAGAAAAGTCCATCTACTATCCCATTTATTTTTCTTGAGACTGATCCAATACCTCCTCACCAGTGTTTTCAATTTTTAGGAGTCTAAAAAACTTAAAGAAAACTCCATTTAGCTCCTTTTTCATAAATGATATACCAGGGCTGGATAAAGGGATAAAAATACATATGACGGATGTCCTCCTTATTCATTTATCTACATGAGAACACAATCTACTTTTTTTTTTTTGTTAGTAACACAAAAGTTTCTAACAACACACCTATTTATAGATATGTACATAGCCAAATTAATTCACACAAAAAACTTACTATGGTGGATCAGCAGGAGGAGAAGTCCCCTTACTTACCAATTGCATTTCAAAATTTTGAAGAACATGTCTGATAAAATCCTCTTTCAATAGAGGCTTATGATAAACCTTCAATCGATCTCCATTCACGACAAGGGAGGTTTGATTGTCATCAATAGTCTTTATCTTAACTCAACCATTTTTGTAAACCGTATCAACTTCATAGGGTCCCAACCATCTAGTAGATAATTTACCTTTAAAATTCTTGAACCTACTATCATACAGTAGGGCCCAATCCCCTGACTAAAAATATTTTTTCTTGATGTACTTAATATTCCATTCAACCCTCTATTCTTTTTCATAAATGATATACCAAAGCTGGATAAAGGGATAAACCTACATCTAACAGATGTACTCATTCATTTATCTACATGAGAACACAATCCATTTTTTTTTTGTTAGCAACACCAAAATTTATATCTAACGACACACCTATTTATAGATATGTACATAGCCAAATTAATTCACACAACCAACTTATTGTGGTGGATCAATAGGAGGAGAAGTCCCCTTTCTTACCAATTGCATTTCAGAATTTTGAAGAACATGTTTGATAAAATCCTCTTTGGATAGAGGCTTATGATAAACCTTCAACCGATGTCCATTTACAACAAAGGAAGTCTGATTCTCATCAATAGTCTTTATCTTAGTTGAACCATTGTTGTAAACCATATCAACTTCATAGGGTCCCAACCATCTAGTAGATAATTTACCTTTAAAATTGTTTAACCTATTATCATACAATAGGGCCCAATCACCTGACTGAAAAGAATTTTTCTTGATGTACTTATCGTTCCATTTAGTTCTCTTTTCTTTGAAGAGAATCTTATTTTATCTCATCAATCTCATTCAACTGCAATATCCTTAGTTTTTTAGATTCATCCAAATCCATCCCTAATAGCATGGAAGTCCTGAAGATTTTCACTTGAAATTCTATGGGAAGCAACACCTGCTTCCCATATACCAAATCATAAGGTGTATGGCCCATTGTTTTTCTCCAAACTATTAGGCCCATAATTCCTTAGGTAACCTATCAACCAAATCTTGATGATGTAGTTGAACAGTCTTGGTAAGAATAACTTCTATCACCTTATTAGTTGATTCCACCTGCCCATTTGCTTGAGGGTGATAAGGTGAATATTTTCTATAATAATTTTATATTGTTCAGTAATATCTTTGACCAAATTGGAGGTGAATTGGGTTCCTTGGTAAGTTACTATTTCTCGAGGCACACTAAAGCAAGTAAATATTTCTTCAAAAAGAAAATCTACAACAGATTGTTCACTAGAAGAATATAAAGTTGTAGCTTCCACCCATTTGATCACATAATCTGTGTAGACTAGGATGTACTTCTTCCTTCGAGACACAGGTTTAATGGGCCCTGAAATCCAAATCCCATTTCTCAAAAGGTTCAATTACTCCCTGGGATTGGAGAGGAATCTAATCAACTACATTAGGTTTACCCATCCTTTGACAATCATCACAGTTGGCCACATACTTCTTTGCATCCTTGAAAATAGTTGGCCAATAGTAGTCATGCTGTAATATCTCGTATGATGATCTTTTATCAACAAAATGGCCTCCACATGGACCATCATGACAGGATTTGAAGATTTCATGCATATCATCCTCCCAGACACACCTTTTGATCACCAATTCAGGCCCAATACGGTATAAACAATCATCATGCCACATGTAATTGTTACTCACCTGGATAATTCAATGTTTTTCTCGGGAGGATAGATTATGTGGTAGCTTTTCTATTAGAAGATAGTTGGCTACATCTGCATACCAAGTAATGTAAGTAGATTATCATCTACTGATGCATTATCACCTGTATGAATGAGTCTAGACAAGAAATCAACGACTAAATTATCTCTTTCAGGTCTATCAATGATGGTGATATTGAATTCTTGTAGTAATAACAACCATCTAGTCACTCTATCATTTGTAAAAAGTTTGTTCATAAAAAATATGATGGTTGAGTGGTTTGTATGTACAAAAAATTCATACCATGTTATGTAGTGTCTGAACTTATTAATGGCATGTACTACTAAAAAGAATTATTTTCAGTGACAGTGTAGTTTAATTCAGTAGGTGAAATATTTTTGCTGAAAAAGTATATAACATATGGAATCTGGCCTTCCTTTTGTCCTAAAACAACCCCCAAAGTTGTATCTAAGGAATCTGTGCAGATATGAAAAGGAAGAGACCATTTGGTTCCTATTAAAACATGGGCACTTGAAACATTTGTTTTTAAAATTTCAAAAGAAATATGACATTATTAACATAATTCAACCTCTTTTGCTAACAGTTTAAACAGTGGGGCAACTAGGTTTGTAAAATTCAGAATGAACCTCCTATAGTAACTAGCATGCCCTAAAAAAATTCTAACTTCTTTATGTGAGCTAGGGACTTTGATTTGATAAATGATGTCAATCTTGGTAGGGTCTACCCTTATTCTGGTACTGGATATGTGATGACCTAAAACAATTCCTTCAGTGATCATCATTATAGATTTTTCATGACTGAGGGAAAGGTTGGTCTCTTTACACCTGATCAATACTTTCTCCAAATTTTCCAATGCTTACTGGAAATCATCCCCATATACTGTGAAGTCATCCATGTAGACTTCTACACAGTCATGGGTCAAATCAGAGAAAATGACCAGGAAATCCCTTTGAAAGGTGGCAGGGACATTTCATAAACCAAAAGGAAGAACCCTATAAGCATAGGTACCCTATGGGAAAGTAAATGTGGTTTTGTCCTGATCTGCTGGTGAAGTTTGGATCTAATTGTAACCACTAAACCCATCCAAGAAATAAAAATACCTCTTCCCAAACAAAGTGTCCAATACATCGTCTATGAAAGGAAAAGGAAAGTAATCCCTATAGGTATCCTTGTTCAATTCTCAAAATTCCACACAAATCCTCCATTTACCATTTTTGTTAGGGACAATAACTAATGGGGATACCCACTTGCTATCCGAAATAGAGTAAATAAAATTGGCATGCAGGAGTTTTTGGAGTTCTTCTTTCACTATGTCTTTTAAGGATGGGTTCATTCTTCTTTGGGGTTTCCTAATAGGTTTGATTTGGTCATTGGTGTAAATATGATGCATACACGTGTCTGGGTGAATCCCTTTCATGTCGAAGTAATCCCATGCAAAAGCACCAGATTGTCTTTGAATCATTTGAATCATTTTTTGTTGTTGATCTCTTTCTAAGCTAGCATTGATATACAAGGATTTTCCATCACTGGTTTTAATAGTCTATATAGTTGATTCTTTCCCTTCATATATTTGTGAAATGGTGGACATTGTAGCGGTGGAGGCGTGCTATATTTCATAATATTCAGAGCTAAAGATATGTGTATATTCTAGAAAAGATTGATTGTATTCAATGCATTCAATATCAACCAAAAACAAGCTTAAAATTTGTTCTTCAGTTTTCTCTTGAACTCCTTTTACTTGCTCGAGTGTTAATAAGGGATGACTATAGTCCTCCTCCCCATAGGGATTCTCCAACCAGAAAGGAACTTCAATGGCTGGTTGGGCAGGAGGAAAGAGAATAATTTTTTGACTTTGGATCCCATTGGAGATTGTCATCTCTCCAGACCAACAACTAATAAACGCATAAGAAGTGGCCAACCAAGGTTGACCAAGCACCACTGGATGTCAGCTAGTTTGGAGGATTTAGGATGAATCACTAAGAAATCCATGGGGTACTCCTAAGAGGCCAAAGTGATTGTTACATCATCTAGACTTATTGTTCGAATGATAACTATTTTTTCTGCTAATTCCAACCAAGTCTGTGTTGGTATTAGGTGATTTAGTTGCAGTGTTTTCATGGTGTCAACTGACATAACATTTATTGTTGCTCCTAGATCAATAAGTGTGTTTGGAAAATAAACACCATTAATCTCTATGGTCACCACTGAATTTCCTCGATCATTATATTTAGATGGCATTTCTGATATAAATTATGATAATTGTCCAACCATCTATATAATAGGAGGCTCCTTCCTCTTCCTCCCTGGCTTTTTAATGCAAATATCCCTTACAATATTATCATAAATAGGAATTCCCTTGATGGCCTGAAGTAGGGGAAGTTTTATAGATATGTTTCTAAGTTCAGTCTCTAGATTATTCCCTAGAGGTACCTCATATTTCTCCACAAGTAACTTTTTTGGATAACGGGAGGGATTAGTTTTCTGAGGTTTTTCTAATGGATGAGGAATGTGAGGAGAAATTTCCTATTGTATAGGGGTGTCTCTTTCTTCATTTGATTGGTTATCCATTTTTTCTTCTTCTTCAACTGCTTGGTTGTCTACTTGTTCTTCTTCTTGAATAACCACAATAGGATTTGGTTTATTCAAAAACCTCCCTGATCTTAATTGAATTCCATTAAATGAAGTTGGAGTTATCACATAAGTGGGGAAGTTTTTTACTTCAAGATTTTTTAGAGGTTCTGTAAGTCTATTGTTTGGATTAGGAATGGGTTGTGCAAGAATAAGGGTAGGCCGAGGAGGGTTTGGGATAGGTGAAATATGCATTTATTTTTGTAGATTTGGGTTCATAGGCATTGTAAGTTGTTGATGCAGTTGTGGAGGTGGAGGCAATGTAAGTTATTGCTACAACTATGGAGGTGGAGGGAGAGAAGGTGGATTAAATCCTATTAGCAACTGAGAGATATTGGAAGGGTATTCTGGTTAAGCAAGAAAGGTTGTTGGCTGAAAGGTAAAATTCCTGTATGCAAGCCCCCTCCATCCTTGTTTCCAAGGCTGGATTTGTTTTTGTTGAGGTGACCATTGAGGGTAAGGAATCAAAGTTACCCATTGTTGTCGTGAATATTTTGTGGTAGGATCTACAAACATATTAGGATTTTTTTGCCTCCATATCCTCTTAGGGGGATATGATGTTTCTTGAGATTATTCATACTCTTTAGTAGGGTGATACTTTTTACATAGTCCACAAACTTCAATGACATTAATGGGACATTCCTTTTCAGGATTCCTTTTCCTACACCGATGACAGAAATTTGCCAAAGTAGCATTTTCTTCTTGTTGTTTTCTTTTGATTTTAATGGTATCAAGTTGGATGTTGATGGTGTTGAGGATGTCTGTTTTGAATTTTTCTAGCAGATTCCCCAATTATATCATAGTAACACCTCCTGATATTGGTTTAGTAATTTTGTTTATAAGATCCCTCTAACTTTTCCCTGTTTTGGCTTGGCTATGAGAGTAACTTTTACAATATTCAACAATGTCTACAAATAGATTTCGATACACATATCCAGAACTCATGAGGATTAGTACCTCGATACAATAATCCCTTATACCTTTTAGGAAGATGGTCCTAACTGTGGTTATGTCTAAGGAAAATTGTTTTGTCTTTTGATAGTTATATAGGAACCTTTCTAGGTAATCTTCCAAACTTTCCTCCTTAGATTGCTGCATTTTAAATATGTCATTCCTAACATTCCTAGGTCTGCAGTAGTCTTGATATTTTTGGAGGAAAGTATCCTTCATGCCATCCCAAGATAAGATAGCGTGTTCTCCTAGGCCCATAAAACACCTTAATGTTGAGTCTTTAAGTGTGGCTGGAAAGAGTTTTAGTTTTTGTGCATTATTAGTGTAATTATAACTCCTACATAGTATATCAAATTCAAACAAAAATGAATCAAGATATTTTTTTGACATACCATGGAAGTGAGGTAGTGATGATAGTGGAATATTCTTCATAGCAACATCTTTGGTGATGTCTAATATTGGGAATCAAAATTTCTCTGTCTCTTTGTTTGCATTTCCCTCTTCATCCGCCATATATCCAAATAACATGTTGTAGGGTGTTGGTGATGTCTCCCCACTAAGTGATGGTTCAACTACTGGGTTGTTTGGTATATCCAACTGGTCCAATAACTTTTGTGTTTTCCCAATGACAGATGCAACCACTATCTTTGTCTCTTTTCCAGCCCTTCCTTCTGATTGGGTCGCCAGTGCTTCCCTTCTTTCTTATTGTAATATATTTTGAATCAGAACAATAGCTTCAGATTTGGTTCCTTTGGATGTTGTTTCAATTGTTGCCTTTGAAATTTCTCCTCTGAGAATTGTTCCTGCACAAAAATTAGCTGAATTAATGTAGGGGGGGGGGGGTGTTGTTGTTTGGTTTTCTAATTTTTTTTAAATTTTGGAGGCAATAAATCTAGGTTTA
Organism: Picea engelmannii; assembly: GCA_009831015.1. Taxonomy (NCBI): domain Eukaryota; kingdom Viridiplantae; phylum Streptophyta; class Pinopsida; order Pinales; family Pinaceae; genus Picea; species Picea engelmannii. The sequence goes on along the minus strand of ML785091.1, from coordinate 574,569 downwards.
CTATCCCTACATCTACTCATAAAAAGAAGAAACTCTAATACTAATAAAACACATACTTTTAACTACTGAATGTAAGAAGACAAACTAACTTTGGAGAAACCCCACCAAAGTGGATGCAAATTTTCTTACCTCTCGTATTACCATATTATCTTTACCCTTAGGTTGTCATTAAATCCAATCCAAACTCATCAAACCAATCAAACTCAAAACACTACCTATTACCATTTACAACTCCCCGACAAGGACACCAAAATGCTGTTGTAAATATATGTTTAGTATATTGCATTCATTTATATATCAATCCAGGATTCTGTTGACGGGCGAAACAGTCCATCCGTCAACTGGGAGAGTGGAACCGGTCCGGGGTTGTCCAAATAACCCAAGCCATTTGGTATGGACCACCCTGACGAGTTTAACGACTCCGTTGGCCGCTCTGAGGTCTCGTAAGGAAACCAAAGAGAAAGTGATCTGAGCTAAATAATCTAAACTAAGGAAACTAGAAACTAATAAAACAA
>ML785091.1:552641-571124 GCA_009831015.1 Picea engelmannii | reverse complement strand
AGGGATTGTTCAGTGACTTCAAGCTGGACATCTCCAACTTTAGCTCTATAGCCATCGAACGATAAAGCAAACTGTCGAGACACAGTGATATCATAACCATCAAATTTCCTGATAAATGGAATCCATCCAAACTCTTTTAGGTCATCATACGCACCATCAAAATTTAACAGTGCTTGGGACCCGTTGGGCTCGGCTCTCACAATAGGAGCCATCGTTCCTGCACATGGTAGGGTTCGTAGTGAATGAAATGATACACAGAGCGAAAAAGAGAGGGTTTAACCGCTTGAATGTTCGACGAGACCGGGAATAACTCCAGGCGTGCGAAGGTGGTGGGATTAACACCGCCACACATTACATTAATTAGTTGAGTACAGCGTTATCAAAGTATGATCGTTTATACCATGCATCTCGGCCAGGAAATCGGTGTGTAATTATGTTAAAATGCCACTTACCCGAAACATACTTAACACCACGCGTTACATTGAAGTGCCAAGTGTACAGTTCAATCAACATAGTACCCAGCACTAACCATCGATCAGTCGTATCATTTCAATGCTTCATACCACTGTTAATACATTAAAAAACCATACATAGCCCGAAACTATATGATCGTTCAAACATCAACTCAGGAAACCAATGTATCGAGTAAGGGTTTAAATCACAAAATTGAAATGCCAATAGGTTGATCAAAGCGCTTCAAACTATTACCACTTTATGAAATCAAACTCATGATATTGCCAATGTGCTCGTAGCATTATCGAAGTGTCAAAACATTGTGATCAATCAACATATGAAATTGATAAGTTAAGAGTTCAAAAGAAATGAGCCTCATACAAAACCAAGATGAATTATGTCACCTATAACTCATAACTTAACATTCCCCAAAGAGAAATCAATTAAAGTGAATGGCTACAGTTTTGAAAGAACCTTCTGCAGTGAAGTAATAAACCAATGGTCAAGTGTATTTCAATAAATCAATAAAAGACGACAATAGTCTAGACAACAAGGGAAGTGTTTTCACACTTTCAGTTGTGAAAAATCAAAACGAAATCAAATTGCACTTGTCGCGAAAATAAAACAAATGTCTTGAAGCTCAATGCGACGATGATTTGTCGTTTAGAAGACAAGAGGTGTAGGCAGCATTTTTCTAGTAATTTTAAAAAAATGAGTTGGCTGCCAACAGATTCATAATCAAAAGAGTTGTTACACTATGTGTGCTGAAAATAGATAATCTATCTATGTTTGTTGTATCTAGCTCAATCAAGAAACAATCAATAAAAAAATACTATGTTTTTGGAATATCTGAACAATATTCCTCACACAAGTTCAAACTAGAAGATAAAGCTCATAGTAAAAATCTCAAGAAAACACTTAGTTGAAAAAGGTTCTTTATCAGATAGAAATTCTTTTCATTATAGGCTTGTGAAGTAAAAAGATGAATTGAGACCTTGCTTCCTGTAGTAATTGAATTCACATAACAATTGACAATTCACTCTAATTTCTCTTGGAAAGAAACCAATCATAACCTAATCAATCTGAATCAAAACTTCCTTCCTCAATATAGGAGACAATCAATATGATTGAAAGACTTCATTACTTATGCATGAAGGGTGAGATATGAAGTCTAATTGTTCCTATACCTACTAAGGACAACACAGTTACTAAGACTTTCAAATTCAGAAAAACAACAATTGCTTGTCTAACAATCCCAAACATCTACCTAGCTTTGGTTGACTAAATATCACCCTGCAGAAACATAAATAAAATTATCTACTATCATTCACACTAATCCAAAATCATCTACTAATGTAATACAATCATCTACTAATAGAATCATTCACACTGATCCAAAATCAACAGGTATCTATTTAGATATATAATTTATACTTAGTAAAGTTCATGCACTCAGAATCATTTGAAATACACAATTATTGTATTTTCACACTCACACAATTAACTTATGTCCACACATAAACATATACAGAGAGACTTACCTTGGTTGGGGTGGTGGGCCATTGCTGAACCAACAAGGTAGCTCTAAATAAATTACAAAATAGATACTCTACTCACATCCATGAATTGCAAAAATCTAGCATTCATATTCTTTCAATTAAATGAGTGAATCAGTAATTCAACATTCAATTTCCCAGCACAACAATGTATAATATATCTCTGTCAGCTATCATCTATGCAACACCCCTTTTAAAGAAGGTCAGTTGTTACAATCAAATTCTGAAGATAATCATCAAGTGTTTACAAAATATTACACTTGGTGAACATAGTGTATCTCAAGGAATGGACTTCATCTTCATGAAACGACATGCATGAGTGATGAATTCTATTGTGGTCTTCAAACAAACCAAGGATTCTACCATCCAACCAATTTCTTGGAGACATCACCAGTGTACTCATTCAAAACGTCAATCCTGTAGAAGCGGGTTTAATACCAGACTAACACAGTAATAGATCTTGCTACCAGATCAATGCAGAGTTGGTATGAGATCAAGCAGAGTATTGAAATAGAACAGTTGAATTTTGTAGTACTGGACCAACGGAAGTACCGGACGAATCCTGAATATGAGTATCAAATGAGATAATGCCTTGTCATGAAGCTGCCTAAAGTAATCAAAGTAATTGGAAGAATAAAAAGCAATCATTTAGTCCCAATTAATTAAGAAATCAAACAAATCATGCTTTTAACATGGGTTACCTCATTATGCATATGAATAAGGTCACAAGGTAGGTTTGTGGAAGAAATAGAAAGCATATGCATATGTTAGAGATAAAATTGATCAAGACAGAAGATAAGATAAGGTAATAGGGGTGTAAAAAATGGAGACCCAACATGCCCCACTATCAAGTAGCACATGTCAAGTCCCAATTGGTACTAAGGGCCTGTCAAAAGTACAAAACAAAGTGACACATGGAAGACTTAGGGTAGGTCCACGCCACCCTAGGTGATGTCATCATGCCACGTCATATCCAACACTTTGAGACTTTGTAAATTTCTTCTCATTGACAATTTTCAAAATTGTCAAACTGCCAATTAGGTCCATGTCACCCCAACATTCCATGACTTTGGCACTTCATAAGATCTCTTCTCCTCTGCACACTTTAAAACTCCCAAATTTTCAAACTTCGTAACATCAAACCAACTAATTTGCAGACACGTAGCTCCGATAATGGATTGTCCAGATTGGTTCTAGACTTCAGGACTTCAGATAAACTCTACTCTGTGCAATCTCAAATAGATTTCCCTGAACATTGAACAATCAAACCACTTCGGAAATCCAACGGTCTTCTTTCTCCAGAATGATCTACGTCTGAGAATCATTACGGGACTTCAGAGCTTTGGGGTGTCGGGTTCCGAGACTTCAGAGGATTTCAATAATGAAAAATCACACAACCCATGGAATTTTTAAACTCCTTATCCAGTGATTGTGAGGGGTTTGTCCCTTTCCTAACAAATCCAACGACCCAAATTTAATTTTTGTGCTTCCAAACCCACGATTACCATAGTATCATTTCTCTACTAACTTTATTGAACTGCTATACCTCCTGATATTTCCAATTCCACCTAGGATCTCTCTCATTACTGCTCTGGCACTCTATAATTTCAATTCTCCAAAATGTTTTCTTCAAAAACCACTTATACGGCCCAATTCAGGCTCAATGTCGAAAATTGGGCTCTAATACTAGTTTGTAACAAACTCGAGATGCCTTGTCAAGGCATGCTAATTCAAAAGAAAATTATTTTTTCAATATCTAAGACCAATTTGTAATATACCTAGGCTGCCTTGCCGAGGCATGCTAATTCAAAAGAAACTGCTATGTTCAGCCTCTGATACCAATTTATAACACCCCCAACCTTTAGCTAGACAATATCACATGAAATAAATACAAAACAAAACTTCTCACTCTATTTTGATAATCAAATTGTCCATACCCAGGCATAGACCTGCTGGGCTATGGCAGACATAACGCTTTGAAAAACATCATACATATAAAATTAACAGCTAATGTGCATTCTACTAATAAATAAATTAAATGTGGAAATCACAGAAATCTACTACAACATCTTACACATGCAACATTATAAATATCATGGCATGTACAAAATACACAGCATAAAAATTAACATAGATATGGTACTTATCTTTTTATGAAAGCCACCAACTACGTGCAGAACTTACATGAACCTCCCAGCCTTAGACCATGCTTCTCCAAGATATAAACAGTGGGTCACCCCCAAGATGGGACTAAACTCCACCCATGGTAAAGGTAATCCTATGCTAGAATGAGACTATGTAAATCTTCACAATGGAATAGGAAGGATTTCCTCCAAGGAGCCTAGTTACGTCCACCTCTCATAGACTCTCATTCCCCACATGCCTGTCCCACCTTGAGAATATACACCTTCATTGTTACATAGTCCATCGACTGCTCCACTTCCCTTCTAGTGCTTCAATAATAGGCCAAATCAAGAATTCTCAGAGATTTGTAGTTGATGCTGGACTCCCTCAAGGAGAGATCACTTCCCCAATAATCTCTCTCACCTGGAGATAATTTATCATAGTCCTAACAACCTGCTTCTTCAATTCATCGGATGGAAACCCACCTTTTCAAACCACAAGCCTGACAACTTGCTTCTTCTGTCTAGCTCCTAAGTCAAATGGGTAACCACAGTAGAAAGGGTAACCACAGTAGAAAAATTGGGTATGGGTTCTGGTAATGAAAACAAGCCACACCAGTCCAGAGAAAAACGTGGGTAGCAATAACAAATTGGCTAAGGTGGGATCTAGCTCAGGAACTATGCAGTTGTGTTGTGCTTCACAAGAAAATAGGTTAGCTTCAAGGGTTTGCAGGGTTCAAAGATTGCAGATGTCAAAGATGGAGGAAAATGGTTGGTTGTGTGAAATGCTCGGTCTAAATGCATGTGTGAGTGGGGATAATGGAAAGAATAAAAAAATGGCGAGCGAACCCCCACAATGATGGATTTTCTCCCATAAAACTGCATGTGCCTAATTTAACACTGTTACACATCAAAATTACTCACTTCAATAGTGTCGCAAGTGTCATCATTACAAGTGTTGTAAGTGTCGCATCTTGTCCGCAAGTGTCGCATCTTGTCCGCAAGTGTCACATCTTTTCCACAAGTGTTGCAAGTGTTGCAAACATCATACTTCCATATTACCTATGTCATGCCTCTAACGACATCATAAGGACACTTAAGACACCTCAAAGACTACTCTTGAAGAAGAGAAATCAATTGACAAGGAGTGCAAGCCTTTTTCCACTGGAAAAACCACTAAGAAAATATTTTTTGAAGGGGAGTGCTCCCCTACAGGTGAATCCTCCTACAGATAAGAGGATTCCCTCTTGGTCTCTAGAATCCTAAGGCCAATACGGAAAATTTCTTAACATGGACACTGAGATCCTTTTAGATCTAATTAAGCTAACATATGAAGAGGAAGAAGAAAGATGTGTACATTATTAACGATGTTTGTCCTCACAAAGTCCAAGCTGAGCTTCAATCCTGAGCTCCTTGCTAGGTCCTGTAAAAAAAACAAAGGTACAAATAAATTCCTATTCTATTAATATTAGCTCAAAAATAGATCTATCTATTGAAAACAAATTCATGTGGAACAAACATAAATTTGAAAGAAAAAGGTGAAGCATTGATTATATTGATAAGAACAAGTAAAAGTACTTACAATCCTTTGATGAAGGTGCAACAACTTCTTCCAGTTCTCCTTGTCCAAAACCTTTGATCAAGTAATATATATTGATTATTCTTCAATGATGCCTCACATATGAGATCATAAGTTATGTGCTTCTCTCAAACTCCCTCCTTGTGTGTTGCCTATGAGATCATAGGTTTCATACTTCTAATCTTTTCATCCCCCTTTCACCATGAGAAGGCCTCCTTATATAAGCTTGGAGAGGCCCAAACACTTGAGAGATATTTGGGATAAGTTGAAGATTCCTCTCCTTCAGTTTTGGATCTTCCCTAAGATCATGCCTTGAACTCATATTTGAATCCAACCACCTTCAGATATTGAGGGGATTCTTCCATGATTTCCTCAACAAGCCAAAACTTTTCTCAGAAAGGGTAGCGCTCCCCCAAAAGGGTGCACAAAGTGCTTGGAATGCCCTCCAAAAGGAGGCTAAGGAGCGTTAACACTCCCTAACATTGGGTAGGGGAACGATCCCCTTCAAAAAATCATTTTTTAGTGGTTTTTCCAGTGGTGAAAGGCTTGTACTCCTTGTCAATTGATTTCTCTTCTTCAAGACTAGCCTTTGAGGTGTCTTAAGTTTCCTTATGATTTTGTTAGAGGAAGGACATAGGAAATATGATAGCATGATGTTTATGACACTTGTGGTCAAGATGCAACACTTTAGAACAAGATGTGACACTTACAACACTTGTAATGATGACACTTGTGACACTATTGAAGTGAGTAATTTTGATGTGTAACAGATTGCCCACCAAAGTGAGAAGTCAGAAGACGATGATGAATGAAGTACTTTGTATACTTTTTTGAGCAAGGGTGTAGATGCAGAAAGGCTAGAAAAATCTACACATAACCATAAAACAAATATTGTGACATGTTTCAAACCCAAGGCAGGCATACCTATGCTTGAGTGATAAAGACTTTTTGGGTATGGCCACCATAAAATACACTATGGATCCATAATTATATTGATAAAAGGTATAGACACTAAATATACAATGTGGATCTATACTCCCATGACATGAACTGATCGTAGCCATGAAAAATACACGGTGGATCTACGAAACGACAAGACATAGCAATGACCAATACAAAGTGGATCTATGTAACAATATATGTCATAGTTCAAAATAAAACTCCGTCGCAACCTGGGAAAACTATATATCAAAGTGATGACTCAACCTAGGGTCTTCTTATCGATCCTGATGTAGTATGAATCTAACCATGTGAATAGATGTCCTGATGTCGAACATGGCATAAACCAATTGATTATCGGTCAATGATGTAAACCGTTAACAAGCGCGAGGGACATCACCATTGATGTCAATGATTCCCAAGGTACTCTAGTACATTCTGAAGAATGTGAATGAATGAGTTGAATTCAAACATCCATGGAATCACCCTATTAGGGTTCAATGATGTAAACCTGTTGTCGAACACAAGGAGGACTTCCATTGAGGCATGCAGGTCCCAAGGTACTAACTGGTTTCTAAATCTAGTTCCTGGATAATGTGTTGGAGTCGACAAGAATAGACTCGTTGAAGGAGGGCCTTGATGTATCCCCCATCAATGACATGAAATTGAAATAGAGATGTATATTGGTAGATCAAATGAACATGGAATGAAATGGGTGTTGAAACAGGAATATTTTTTATGGCTGACTCTCGAGGCAGATACTTCCCTTAAACACTATGGCACAACAGTAGAAATGTGACATGGACCAAAAATTGATGATGCAGTGGATGCTGTGACTTTACGTCGGGTGACCCAAAGGAGTGAGGAAACTCAAAGGATTGGTTCGGTGTAGAGGTTTAGTATATTGAAATGCGTGCAAAGATAAAATGTCATGTTCAAGGGCGACTGTAAGGTTCTCAAAAACTCCTTGTCTTGTTTCTTTCAATTTTTTTCCCCATCCAGATAGACGAGTACCTCTTTTTTTAATTTAATGATCTCGAGGAGGGTAACACATGCTCGATATAACTCACCTTTGGTAAGTTCCTCTTCCTTTGTTTAACGAAATGGAAGAAGTAAGGGTTCGGTCTCATATGAGCCCTTCAATGTGTAATTGTTTAACGAGTCCAGAGAAGGTAAACTCGGTGGCTTTTCATATTTAGAGAGTCTAAAAACAACTTAAAGATGACTCCAATGTTGTCCTTTTTTGTAATTTTAGTCATATGAGGCCAAAAAAGAGATAAATTATCACTTGAAATACGCTCTTTCAAACCTTTTAATGAGTGGTAAAGGAAGCAAGATCACTCGACAATCTTTTCATGTTTAAAGAGTCTGAAAAGAGCTTAAAGGAGACTCCAGGGGGTTCCTTTTTTGTATAACCATCCGAGTCCAAAAAAGAGATAAAATTTTACCTGGTTGCATTCTCATGTATTTACGATCACAAGAAAAAACAAATACTAATCTTGGTATGCCCCCATCTTGAAAATCTAGTGGATTAACTCCGGAGTGATCATCAAAGGCTGGAGACATGCCCCCCCAAGCTTCAATTCATTCATTGACTTTGAGGTTTTCACCAATTTCTGTACTACATGAGAAAAAGGATAAGGGTGGATGAAAATGAAGGTTCAAAAATGAGATCTAACGAAATACTTGACTCGACATCTATGAGATCTGGTAAAAGACTCGACCTAACAGGAGAGGTGATTGTTTCATTTTTTAATGAGCTTGACACAAGAAAAGAACTATTCTTAGGGCTCTGGGTTGAATCCCCAGATGGTTGTTTCATTTTTTAACGAGCTTGCTACAGAGAGGAAAACTATGCTCAAATCTTCTGTTTCATTTTTTAACGAGCTTTCCATAGAGAAGTGAAACTATGCTTGTGACCTCTGTTTCATTTTCTAACGATCTTGCCACAGAGAAGAGAAACTATGCTCGTTGTCTCTTCTTGATCATGGCTTCCAAGAGGATAACGCTATTCTTGATCATGTGGAGATGGTATTTGGAATTGGGAGCTCATCCCTCTCCACTTAGAGTTCGTTCCTTTCCCCAAAGGAACTTAGGATAACATGGTTTATTTCCCAAACCTTAGTATTTTAGGAAAATACATTATAATATTCCCTTGGGGTTAAGCCCTCAATCTTATCCCTTTTTCCTAGCCTATCAACCCCATCCATTTCCCTACCCAGTGGATCTTAGTCCCCCATAAACCTTTCTTTGTGGTTAGTCTACACACAACAATGTAATTATATTAATGATGTGAGTATTTATAGATACAAAATCAGGCTCCCTGGCATTCAACATCTAGGCTCTCCATCCTAATAAACACATAAGTCTCCCAACTTATAAAAAATTGTCTCACCAACCTATAAACATCATTAGAATTCAACAGGGGCTTGGCCTTGGGTTATTACACTAAACATAGTCCAATCATCCAAGCACACTTCAAGAAATTTATGGACAAATTCCTTGAATGTTGCAACCACTACTTTGGAGAACACCACAGGGGAATTCTTCAGTCCAAAGGGAATTACTATATACTAATAACTCCCCCACTCTATTGCAAAATTAGTCTTGTGCATGTCCTCCTGTGCAATTTTTATCTAATGTTACCCCAAGAATACATCTATGAAATAATAAGTTTACTGGCCTCCTATGTTCTCCAATACCTCATCTGTGAATGGTGTTTGGAATGGGTCATGTAAACATGCATCATTTAACTTCTTCAGATCCACATAGATATTGATTCCTCCTGTATTTTCTTCATGTACTACCACTGGATTGATCCACTCAAATTCTTCTACCATTTAGATGATTCTTGCATCCAACATCCTGTCTATTTAAGCTTTCAAATTTTCCTTGTACTTTGCATTTAACCTATAACGTCTTTCTCATATTGGATTAGCTCTTGTTTTCATCGAAATTTTCATCTCACCTAAGTCCCATGCTATCCCCTTCATCTCTAAAAATGTTGTTGGGAATAGGTCGTGGTATTCATGCAATAAGTCTACAATATTTTTGACTATCTCATCACTCTAGTAATTCCCTATTTGAGAAAACTTCGGATTTTTTTTCATCCCAATTTTTACCTTCCACATATTTATCGGTTGTTTGTATGCAACATATTCAAGCTATGGCCCTTCTACTGCCCATTTTCCTTCTGTTTTGTTTCATATAATTTCACATTACTAGGATCTTCTTCATCGTACTCTTCCTTAGATACATTGTAGCACTCCAATAACTCATGGACAATCATAGTAGCTTTGTGCGCACTGCATACTGGCACCACCTCCATTGACCCTTATTTTGAGAAGATATTAGTTCAAATATCCTGTAGCACTGCATCTATTGATGGAGATTCATGTTCAAATGTAAATGTGACTTTGAACCTCTGAGCCAACTCTTCTGATATTGTTGTTTCTCTACACATTTCCAATTTCAAATACCAGCTCTTTGGAATTGTGTCTAGTGTGTGTATAAATATCTGCGTCCATTCTATTTCTGGTATTGAACTCCATAAAGTCCTGTAATTCTCAACATGGCCTACTAGATCACTCTCTTTTGCATACTTCTGCACAATATTTTCTCCCTTAGTACCAAACATGTAATACCCCTATTTCTCCCTTAGTGACTGATATCTTGCAATCTCTTGGACCAAAATGTCCAACAACATCTTTTCCCATTCAAAAGAGTACCCTTTTGCTACTGTGTGTATAATAGGTACCCATGGTAAAATAAAATGAGTTTTGTTTTCCTTCCCGTAGAGCATACACATCATCATTGATATGTACATTATGTGGGGTTCTAGTGTGACAACTGGGTATATACCATGGGAGTCAACTTTGAACTTCTTGGGGCGAGAATACTAGTCTTTAATTAAATTGAGAAGGTTTTTTCCATATTGTTTGGATTCCTTCTTGTTGAATTCTACTAGTAAATTTGCATTGTAAACAAAATTGGATACTAGAGACAATTTGTACATCACCTATAGATGTTCTGGCCTGAAAGATCCAACTGCAACCTTTTGCGCATTGAAAATAGTCTTGGTTGGGATATCTACATGGTCCAACACCCAACCGATCATATCATTGTAAGGCAAGAGATTAGACCTTGTCACTATCTTCTGTAGCTCTAACTAAGAAACAATTTTGTATTTGGTAGATAGGTCCTCCTTCTTGTTGTCACTTGAATCATCTGGGCAATTTACCAATTTATATTGTAAGATGTTGAATACTTGCATCCAGGATTTGATGGTGTCTATGCTTCTGGGTGAGGTGTCAGAGAGAACATCTGCATTCTGTCTTGAACTTTCACCGATCGCTTTTTTCTTTTCTTTTCTGGAGGCATGGTATTAGATCTCAGAGTTATGTTATCTATCACAGAAAATGCATAATACTGATTATCTCGCTAAGCTAGCTTTGCCAAAACACGAATGTAATTTAGAATTAAAAAATAAATCTTATTCACCTTAAGCACATCAATTCGTGTATATATTCATTGACAATGCATTTAATTTCATTAATAAAAATATTTGGGTGATAGAGTAGGATCTTATTTGAAATCATTTCCCTGGATCAACTATTAATGCTATTAATGATCGATGTTTTGTGATTGGGAAAAGCATAGATAAAATTTGAATTTACTTGAAATGAAAATAAAAAAAAACTTAATCATGATATAAGATTGTTCGACATGTTGATGAATCAAGTTTATTTTGTTAATTAATCATGCTTAACCTTAATCCATTTCGGAGTTTCGGAGCTCAGGTTATCCTATACTAGTTCGATCTATGTTCTTCGAATCACGAAATCATGATTGATTAATTAATATTAATCATGTTTAAAATTTTAAATAATCACGATTAACTTCAAGGGTTTCATGATTTCGCATATCGAGACTTTTGGTGGTCGCTCGAGGAAGGATCCCCGAATCGCAAAATCATGATATAATTAATTAACATTAATTGATTTTAATCCTTTAATTAACATAGTTTTAAATCTTAAGACAGTTTCACGATTTCGTATATCGGGACTTTGGATTTCTTACATGTTGGATTGTTAGTATCGCGATACCCCGAAACCCGACATCTCGAAGGTAGCCTTTAGTGGTTTGACCTTTTAATGAGTGGGCAGCTCCATAACTTTTAAGGATTTCATATCGTTTCATTCAACAGAAGAATTCATCAACGGTGATATTCAAGTGTGTGTTTGTCCTTATTTAAACAAGAATGAAACTTATCTAAGTCTAAAGTTTAGAAAAATATAAATGTTCCAACAATCACCATGTTATGGCATGTGAACAATGTAAATTTATCATTGTTTAGATTTCCAATAACTGACCGAGGGAGTGAATCCTTGAAGTATTGGCCATGATATCACTAGAGGAACGAGTGAGGAAACTATAGAGATGGTTCATTATGTCAAAATGACCCCAAATTCTCTTTGCTGAAATAATAAGCCTCATCCTAATCCTAAGGAAAAATAAGTTAATGGGAAAAGGACTGGTGATTGAATAATGAACTACCCCAATGAATGGAACCATGCATGGTCTAGCTGAAGAGATAGAAAAATGTCATCCTGAAGTACCATAGAGCATAGTATCTTGTAGGCCCATATTGACCCGAGTTCCTTCTCAAAGAAGGAAAATAAATGGTCCAAAACCCCCCTGGGGAAAAGGGGGAGAGGGCGTTAAATAGAAGGGGGATATACCATTCAAATAAATATAGGAGCGTGTGAGTCTTTCCAAATCAAAATAAGAACTGAAAGATTAATCATTTTTGGTTATTGGGGAGAACCGATCTCTGAGAGTTTGCAGAAAACATGACCTAAGCAGATCTTGAGGGAGCATCTGATAAACCTCGTAGAGGCTGGGACAGAGAAAAGATCTCTGAGAAATTGAAAAATTTCCCTAGTGATATCATGGCTTGCCATGGGGGTGGGAAGATCACTAAGAATGAATTCCTCTAAGCCTATGGTTGGGTGCAAAGATGAACACCCACAGTGAGTTGGTTGGAGATCGATTGTAATAGATAAGTATTTCATATACCATGTGTACTAGAATTGAAATGAGTAGTTGGATGTCCGTGTCTATAACTAAAATTTTCATTGCATGATTAATATTAGTAATGATTTTTGTTCTTCCGTGAACCCCTGCATTTGAATGGTTTTTTTTTCCTCTGCTTAGAAACAAGATAACTATTAGACATGTGTCTTCAAATGAAATTAGGAATAATATTACGGTTTTTGCAGTGGTTGGAAAATCGTCAAGGTGTTTTCCCAAGGATCAACTTCATAGTTCTAGATCCGAGACAGACTCCACGGGGATACTAAAGTCCTGTTGATCCTATAAAGTCACCTTTCCCTATTATAGAACTTGAGTTCTATAAATGGAAGGTGATTCCTTCAAACCAATCATCTAAGAAACTGCAGACGCATTCCCACGACCTTAACCAAATTTTGGTTAAGACTTAGGAGTGTATCCTTTGGAGATTGAACAATTTCCATAGGACCAAGATGATGGAACCCTTCACTACACTAAAAAAAGAGCCAAGTTATTAAGGAATTTGGGATTCCTAAGCTCTGGGGTGAATGAACATTGCAACATTCTGAATGTGTCGAAGGTGACCTGTCAAACCAGTAACTTGACAGTTGATCGACACTTGGCGGTCATTTATCTATTATCGTGTGGTTCATTCTCTTGCTAAACCTTGATCCACTTCTTGGTCATGACATAACACAAGCCATAGATATGAGGATATTTAGGATCTCCCCTGACCATTGGATCTACGTCATGGTCAATCCGACGTTGACCACTCCGAGAGAAAAAGGGTGTTAGAAAGTTGGAATCCTCGAACAACGAACTCGCAAAGTAATGTGAGCCATAGATCTGAGGCTATTCATGATCTCCCCTGACTATTGGATCTACATCGTGGTCACTTTGCGTTGACCTACTCTGGGAGAGAAAAGGTGTTAAATAGTCAAAAAATTTGAATGATGAACTAGATAAGTAACATGGACCATGGATCTAAGGATCCCTTGGGACCCTTCTCGACCGTTAGATAGAGCCTAGTGAAAGGATAGTGTCAAGTACTCCGATGAAGTCCTACTCTGATAGGTTCGACATGTTTGTGAATGAGAATATTGTTGGAGCATTGAAGGCTGTAGTGACGTGGCATGTTGATTTCACCTAGGGTGACATGGACCCATAGTAGGTGTGCCATGTGTCACCCCAATTCATGACTTTCACAGATCTTATGTGTAAAATAGACCTTGACATGTATCTCTAGTTTACTAGGCCATGTGTCACCCTTGTCTTCTACCAAATGTCTTCCATTCGATCAAACCAAGAAATATTATGGATCGTATGATCATTCTTCGACTCTCCAGCTAAACCTCACTTCGAGTGATTCAGGATGCAAGGCATGGAGTTTTCCCGAAGCGTCAAAGGCCTGAGTGACATCCGCAGACGACGTGGAAAAGGTACATGGTGGATTATGATTGTGTGACAGAGCCACCACATGTCAGCACATGGCTAATTCACATGTCCTATTGATTTATCATATATGGTATAGATTTGGAGATATGGGTACCACGTGTCAACATGGAATCATCACCATGTATATTCCAGATGGAATATGGTAGTAGGGATAGCCATGAAGAATTCCATGTACGCAAGAGGGACCCACTCTAGGAGTTTGGGACTTTGGAACTTTAGGTTTTTGGATTTCTAAGACGTAAGATCCAAAAAGGGCTGAAGGGACAGAGCCACATGGTAGGAATCCAAGGTTCAGAACTCCAGAGTATTTGAAAATAGAGAAAAATAGTAGGA
Source organism: Picea engelmannii (assembly GCA_009831015.1). Lineage (NCBI taxonomy): Eukaryota > Viridiplantae > Streptophyta > Pinopsida > Pinales > Pinaceae > Picea > Picea engelmannii. The sequence continues at coordinate 556,614 of ML785091.1, read as the reverse complement.
GCATTGAAGTGTCGAAGCACTGAAGTTCCTCCGATTGTAGTGTCAAGATTTGATAGGATGGGCCTGTGTTTGCCATGGTGATGTGGTGAGTTTAGATAGTTCCACACATTATCATGGGATTGGACACGAATTAGGTGTGGTTCCCCACATCTATAGTCAAGTCCAAGCGATGTGTTAAGTGCAGGTAATTCTTAACCATTAGATTCAAAGGTGGAAAAAAATCCACAATAGATTATGGAGTAGAGAGAGACTCTGGGAATTTGTGTCTCTGGGAAGATTTAGTGTTGTACAACATAGCATGGAAAGGCCGAAGTCTAGAGGACTAGGTTCCAACATTGGTCACATGGTAAGTGTTATCACTAAAATTTTGTCTGCAACATTGGACACAAATGGTTATAGAAATACAACAATGCCAACAATAATTAGTTCACCTACAACACTAAAATTCATTTCAAAAAAAAAAACTATACAATTGGGAAAACATTGACATGTGAAAAATCACTAAAGGAAGCGCACACACAGTGTGTGGGCCAACAAAACCCTCAGAGTGCACAATGCGCCAAATGAGTGAGTGTGTACAAGAAAATACGTGCACTCCCATGAATGATGCATTTATGGTTCTTGTTTCCCCCCAAACCACTTATGGACCAACTCCCAACCTGATTTGACCTCCATATCTGAGTGAAATCTGAATGGGGGGCTAGTCAAGCACCAAAGGGTGCCCTTAAAGGCCCCTTGTTCACACCAAGAACCAATTATATTTTTCATTGAATAAATGCTATAAATGAAATACTTGGGTGCACTAAGAAACCAAGATCTTCATAGTATTGTTATGCTACGTCATTTCTCCTTTGAGAATCCTCTTTTCTCCTTGGGGTATTCAAGCATCAATGTAATAGGCCATTCCACTCACCTCTTGAGGGAATATGCATTGATTTTCTTCATCATTTTCCATTTTTCTTCCATTGTAAGAAGAGATGTCCTTTAGGGAACTCAAGAACCCTCCCAAGGAGGAAGAGGGGACCCATAAGTCCTCATTTTTCTCTACGATGTTTTTCCAACTAATATAGTTATCCATTGGTGGCATTATCTTGGTCATTGGTTGATCGTTTATGGTTCTAAAGTTTCTTATGCACTCTAGTTTTTATTTTCATAGTTGTTTTAGTTTGTTTATTTGTTTATTACATGTGTTTGGATTATTTAACCCACTCACAAACTTTTGTCTTGTCTAGCAGGCCCAACTAGGCATGCAACTGTCATTGTTTTTCTCACCCAAGTGACGAAACGAGCACAACAAATTGATGACCATACTGGGGAAAAGGTATCAAATTCTACCCTTTTTGGGCTTAGAGAGCACTTATTTTAATCAATTTTTCTTGTAGGTACCAAAACCGGCCCAACTTTACCTGTCAAAAGAAAAATTCTAAGTGGGAGGAGGAGAATTTCACTCAAAATTGTTTCCCCCGACACATATCAGAAAGTACACGGATATTCCAGCACATAGACGTGCACTCTGTGAACTGTGATCCCCATAGGATTATTTTCTCTACACATTTTGCGCACTTTACGCCCATTGCACACCTGTCAGAATTGTTACTCACACACATATCTAGATTTTCAAAATTGTAAGGGTTTTTGTGATTATTTGAGGCCCCCTAGCCTTTAGATTCTTTCTTTCATGCAATTTGTAATTCCTATGCACTCCACTTAGACTCCTTTCCCATATGAAAGGTTAGCTAAACATAGGCACTTAAGGGGTAAAGATAACCAAATATTCTCCTCTTTTTCTTTGGTTTCCACATGGATGGCTTGTTTGGTTTGTAAAATTTAAGTTGAGATTATTGCTATCACATACAAAAACACTTACATTGGGACCAGATATTAAATTTGATCATTTAGTATGATCTTCTCTCACACCATAGAGAGATCTTGAGAATAAGAAAAGTGGTTAAGGGGACATTTCATCTCCCTTAAACAAAAAATACTTAAGAGAGGACAAAGCCCCCCTAGGGATGCTCTTAGTTTATTTTGAAATCATCTTAAAGTTGTAAGGGCCCATACATTCCCACATGTTCCAAACTTAGTATAGTTTCTTGAAATTGATTTCTTAGTTTACATGACTAGGGAAGTTTAAAGATCAAAGTAACATGCCCATACATGCCCACATGCTTGCAATATAGGATAGTTTTTCAAAGCTTTCTTAGTGTAAGCCACATTTAGGGAGTTTAAAGTATTGGTAAGGACCCATATGTCCACATGATATTTATTTAGGGATTTTAAAATTCTGCAAGGTTGTACCAATGACACTTAGTAAGATAGGTAACAAAGATTTGTAAGGACCACAGGAAGTCCACATATTGCAAATTCACACCTAACTTATTAAAAATTGGCACTATTTTCTCACTTGCAGACACACAAAGTCACTCCTCACTCACATAATTTCCATCTTGAATTATGGAGGTTGAAGTAGGTTTTCTCCAAAGGAATTTTGAAACATCCCACTATTTCTTAAGAAATTATCCACACCCACTTAATTCAAATGAGATTGGTTCACACCTCCAATCTCTCAGCCCAACACATCTAAATTTTTTCTAAACAAAAATCACTAATTTTTTCTAAACAAAAATCACTAATTTTTCCTCCACAAGAGGTGCCAAAATAAATTTTTAGTCTAGGTAGGATCTCAGGGGTAGGCATCCAAATAACCCCCCGTTATCTGGTTCTCACATTTTTCAAACATTAGAAGTTGACAAATAGGGAAATTTCAAATATTCCATGTCAAGTGTTCCTATACCATAAGGCAGGGAGATACCTATGAAGGGTTGAAGGCCAAGGTCTAGTTTTTTTGTGCGTCCCCCCTTGAGTCACCCAAATCTTGGAAGGGATCCAACCCATGATCCATTTATGAGGCCGAAAATCTAAATGTCACACTTTGACTGAGGTACCTAGTGACCAAATTTAGGACATCTACCTAGGTGGAAATTGTGGGCTGAAATTGCACCTTGATTAGATTTTGTGTGGCTATTGGGAAATATTTCCAGCTCTTTTAGGATATGCACCCTCTACCCCTCATTATAACTAATTATTTCATCCTTCACTAGTTCCTCTTCCGATGGCTTCAGACCCCAATGATGAATGCTCTTGGAAGGTCCAGTGCTATTTTCGAGAGGAATGATGATATGTCTTTTAGGACATGAGAATTTGTTTTATTTGTTCCCCCACACAGACAAAATCCACCTATCCACATGTTTTCTTATTTACAGTTGGTTTATGTATGATTCTCATTTGATTACACACAATTGTGAGTTATATTATCTTGTGAAGGTCCAAATTATACAAATCTCTTATTCATTTATTGCTCTCATCACCATTTGCACACATTCACTTTTCTAGTCAGGCATCATAGGGGAACCACAAAATCCTCATCATTCCATATGCTTTCAAAATATCCCTCATATTCTAGGAGGAGTTTCTAGTCTTGCTGACTCACTAAATCAACCATCTCACACTCCCGTGAGTGACACTATATTTGGATCATCTTTGATTGGCTCTACTTTACATGGGTCCAATTCCCAAGGACATCCATCCACTAGCTCTCCTTCACATGGAGGTGGAGAGAAAACTTCTTCTCAAGGAAGAAGTACAACTCCACCAAATCCCTCTCAAGGGTCAGGTCCACTACCTACTCAGACAATGGCTAGAACTAATCCTCCACCAAATCCCCCTTTGCAATACTTGGCATCTCTCAAAATTCCTAATTTGAATAAATCACAAATGATCCCATTTTACATGATCCCATATGGGCCAATATGTTGGAAATATGGCTACAACAAAGATGACGCAGATGATCAAGGTTGTCATTGATGGCAATCGATTGTTTATGAAGAACAGATGCTGCAACACAAATGCGAACTGCTGCAACACAAATGCAAACACAGACGCCGAAACACAGTGCTGAAACAGAAGCTAACGC
>ML785091.1:540762-552541 GCA_009831015.1 Picea engelmannii | reverse complement strand
CTCATACTTGTGAATGAATGCTGTGTGTGATTGTTGTTCTTTATACTATTTGCTTTATGTTTATAACTCTGGAATTCACAGTAAAGACTCACTGCCACTAAGATTCATGATTCAAAGTTAAAAATGAGAGTAAATGGTTAATAGTCTACACTAATTGATTCACCCCCCCCTCTCAGTTAATTCATACCTGTAACACAATATGCCTACCAAACTACCTTTAGATATTCCAAAATTTGAAGGAAAATCGGGGGAAGATCCCACCAACCATGTTATGACCTTCCCCTTATGGTGCTCTTCAAACAACATCATGGATGATTCCATTTGCTTAATTTTATTTCAAAGAACACTCACTAGTCCATCAACCAAATGGTATGTGGACAAAAAATCAAGGTCCCATGTGACTTTTGAATCCTTGGCCAAAGCCTTTTTGGCCTTTTTTCAACTACCAGTTCGTCATGACATTGGTTTAGAATTTCTCTTTGAGTGAAAAAAAAAATCATCTATGCATATTTCCGACCACTTCCACGAATGGAATCGTCGACGTAGTTTATGTAAAGAATAAACCACCAAAGAACAATGTCTCAATTGGTTTCTAAAATCACTTGTCTCTGTACTTGCTAAAGATGTAGCATCCACTTTTCCTCAATTAGAAGAGGAAGCCATCAATAAGGCCCAACAATTGGACCTTATCTATGCTCATTCAGGTTATTTATACATAGTATTATATTATGCACCCAGATCCATACCATTTGTCCAAGAAAAACTTGGCATCTCTCACATTGCAGATGGGTTGATTGGTACCACGACACACCACAACCCATACAACCAACCACCACCTATGTATGGCACACCTCAATATCTGTAACCATATGGAGGGCCATGTTATTACCCTCCTCCTCCTTACCAACAACATATACCCTATTTCCTCCCCCCCACCCATGCGTCGACCCTCGCCGACACCCATGATGTGTCTTGCCTCTCAACCAAGTTCAGGTTCCCCTTCTATCTTAACATATAACCTAGGCACTAGTGAAAGCGCTTCACCTTCCTATGCACCCTATGGTTTGTTGCCACAAAATAATCTGTACTTTCCATTTCCTATTCCCCCACATCCCATGGCTCCTCCACATGGACAACCACATGCCAACATTAACTTTGTTCATCCCTCTCCCATTCAAAAGATTCATACTTTTAAACAGTTGAATACAAATAATCCATCCCATCAGTCGAATAATGTAAAGAAAAAGGGAAAAAAATGAAACAACAATAACTTGGGACCAGGCAGAAACAACCCCCAACAAAGCCAACCCGCTGGGGGAAGCCAAAATCAAGGTAACTAGAACCCCCAAGGGGACAATAAAAAAAAATTCCAAGTGAATAAAAACAACAACAACCTTAGGACAAAATTCCCTTGCGCTCTTTGCGGTGAGTATGGACAGTATACTCACCATTTCCACCAAATTGTCGACTTCAAATGAATGAAAGAATCCATGAATGTGCCATGTCCTCCAGCGCTGCCTACCCCTTAGTAGGCCCCACAACAATACTTGCAACAAAAACCCACGGTCGTATTGAAAAACCCTATTTCACACCAAAGTGTGATGAATAACCAACATGAGGTACACCATGCCCCACCACAAATGGGGAAGTATAAAAAAATAGGGCCCATCCACCCTACAAATCCTACGGATCACAATATCCTCCTCACTAACAAAGAAGAGATTCTTTTTCAAAAGTGTTGTTGTCAATATGACACGCCCCTTGAATATAATCCAACCACCTTGGAAGTAGCTCCAGCTACATCTAGACAACCCTTGATGATTCCATGCCCTAATATTGAACCTACCATTCGTATCTCTCACATTCCATTACGACGAAATGTCAATAACCCTCAGGCTAGGGAAACAGACAATTACATTCTGGTCTATGACTTGGCATAGTCTCCTACAACCATGTTTGTATTAGAGGTCCTCCAAACCTTTCCAACTTAGTGGAAATCCTTACTTTCTGCCTTGGGGGCAGTCGACCCAGCTGATACTAGACTCATCACATTTGATCTAGCTAGCAGAGAACCACGCCTCCCCACTCTGGTAGCTTTCCATATACTAGTCAAGATTTAGAACATCATTGTTCATCGGTGTATCATCAATGAAGGAGAATCCACATGCATCATGTAAAAAACTATATGGAAGAAACTTGGTTTCCTTGAGCTAGTACCATCTACCATCACCTTGAGATCCTATGATGGTTGACCATCCTCCCCTAAAGGGCTCTTCCAAAATGTCCCCGTCGAACTTAGGGGAAAAACCATCCTTAATGACATTGAAGTTATCAAAGCCCTNCCTGATCGATTACAATATCTTGTTTGGATGTAGATACATATACGTTATCAAGGCAGTGGCCTCTTTTGTGTTTCGAATGATTAAGTTCCCCCTGTTGCGTCTCTTTCGTCACCTAAATGAGAAAAATCAAGATGCTTACAAGCCCAGTTGGGTTAGCTGGGTAGGACAACAATGAATGCAAGAGTTAGAAACATTAAGCATAAGAAATAAACAAAGAACTAAGCTAATACCAATAAAAAAAACTAAACTAGAGTGCATATGAGAAATAGAACAAAAATTAAACAACATGCATGCCACCAATGGATAAGTTGTATTAGTGGGAAAACACCAAAGAGAAAGGGAGCATTATGGGTCCCCTCTTCCTCCAAGGGAGGGCTCTTGAACCCCCGATTATTGATCTCTTATTACAAGTAACAAACTAAAAGGAAATGGCGAAGAAAATCCAAAGCACATTCACTCAAGAGGTTATATGAATGGCCAAATGAAATGGTGCTTGTATTCTCTTGATGAGAAAAGAGGATTCCCCAAGAGAATATAGGCAGCATGACAATACAAATGAATTCCTTGAAAATATAGTGCACCCATGGCCTCATTTTATAGAAAACCTTTGAGGAATTATTCAACCAGTCCTTAGTGTGAACAAGCGGCTCTATAGGGAACCCTTAGGTCTTTGACCAACCCCCCACTCGGATTCAGCTCAGATTTGGGTGTCAAATCAACTTGGTAGATGAACCAGAAGTGGGTGGAAGGCCAACCAAAATAATAAATGCCCCATTCTGAGGTGTGTGCAGATTTTTTCATCCACAGTCACGCATCGGGTGCATATGCACTTTTCCGAAGCTATTCGACTATTGCATGTGCATGCACTGCCTTTGTATCTTTTGCACATGCTGATTTTTTAACTAGTTGTATAGTTTTGTGCCCTTTGGAAATGCATTTTTTGAATTTGTGGGTGAACTAATGTGTGTTTGAAGATGTTGGATTCCTGTAACCATTTGCAGATGAAATTCCATTGATAATAGATGCCCCCTGATGTGTGAGGTTAGGAACATATGTATAGCCGAAATACATCAATGTTTCTTCTATAGAGAGTACTTGTGTAAGAAAGAGTGTTTGAGGTGATTTTCAAGAGAGACCCGTTGGAGGGAGAGGGGAACTTGTAGGACCCAAACCTTTTATGAGATGTGAAAAAATAAAACTGTGTACAAATGAGGCGGGCATGCCCCATGCTCGTGTCAGGTAACTCAAAAAGTCTAATACAATAACAAAAGTGGTGTGTTGGTGTAGATCACTGCAGCACCCTTCGGGGAAGTTTGATAATGAAAGAGGACGATTCTGATGGTGAATAAACTCCAAAAAAGGTAAGGACACCTGTGAGAAGTGTCAATGATACATAGGCATTTATAGCCTATGAAATTTTAGAGGTTTGTGGCATATATGAAAACAACTGCAATAGTCTCAAAGTAAGACCCATCGTAGCATGAGATGGTGTTGAAGTCAAATGCTATGGGGTTCAATGATAGAAAATAATAATGATGGTTCTCTCTATGCCATTCGAGACTACTCATTGTAAAAGTAATGAGAGCCAATATACTTTCTCCCTTCTGGAAACTATGTTGATGTTGACAAAAAGGGGGATGCAACTTCAAGAAGTAAAGGGCTTAATGAAATATATTGGATGAGATCAGGAACTGATGAGGTACATGGGGAAGGTCAAGAGGCGGTGAGACTCAAGACTACCCTTAGTTGGGGATATATATGAAGTATGAGTGGAAAAAAATGTGAAACTAGGTCTAGTGTCAGGGGGACGACTAGACATGGGTTAAGGTGGGCCAGAGGTGGGACAAAGTGGACAAAATCAAAGATCAGTGGTATATGAACTATGGGATACTTGGGGTTTATGGATGATGTCAACAGGAGTATAAGATAATGAATTCCCCAACCAAGGGAGAGATGGGTTGTTGTTGCCGGGAAAAAATAAGGGTTCCAAAGGTGACAACAAAAAGCTATGGAAAGGCTAAAACCAAGGCTTTGTACATAGAAAAAATGAATAAAGAATAGGTTGGGAGAAGTGTACAAATACAGAAACAGGTTCCCTTGTGCAACATGGCTTGGCTCTTGAGGGTGCAAGTTGCTTGGAAAATAGGTGGAGGGTGTGGGCCCCATAGGTGGGTTTTTGTATTAGGTAAAATGAATGGAGGACAATCTGCAGATGGGAAAACTGATGGTGGATGAGATGGAGGGATAATGATACCACAAAGGTGCAGTAAAAATGTGAATCATGACAATATTACTCGAGATTCAATTTATGGGGAAGTTTAGAAAAATGAGGAGAAGGAGCATGTGGATAATTCTCAAAAATGCAAAGACTATGAGGACTCCCATCCCTAGGGGGTGAAAGAAGCATGAGTGTCAAAGTGTCAAGGGGGTCTATAAATGGGACAACTCATGTGGGGAAGAGTGATACCAGGTGACAGTACTGAAATGCAATGGAGGTGTGAGTATTGCAGAGCCAGATGGGGGGACCTTATAGGAAAATACCGAAGGGTGTGAGTGGGAGATACAATTGATATTTAGAGGGAATGATTACATGCCAGTAGTGATATTATACCTAAAAGGGCCTTGTTGATTTGTGGTGACCAAGTACCTACACACATGAAAACCAAATACCTGACGTGAAAAGTATCTGAAGTGAAAGAACATATAATGGTTATTTGATAATTTTGAATAGAAGCATGCGTACTTGGGCGTGATGTGAGAAAAATGCTCCCCGGGGGTAGAGGATGGATGGTGGCCTTGGGAATGTGACTATGTAGGTGGCGGGATCCTGGTCTTGTGGATGAATAAATATTGGAAAACATATGCTTGGAGCTCTTGGAATTGAATATGGAAGTTTGGAAAAAGGGATTATATATAGCTGCAGGGCCCACATTGCCACCTTATTTGTACCTGTTGCCAGAGGGATTGGATGAGAGATTTTAGGAGAGATTTGGAGATTCTGGGAGATCGAGCCCATCGATTCAGTATCATTGAGTGTCAGGTTAGTGGTCATAGCCTCCTGCATAGTATCTAGGGTTTATTTTTTGGGTAGGGCTTGTACGGAATCGAGTAAGACGCTAAGGTGACAAATACGACAATGACTGGCCTCGGCAAGGAGGTCAATGATGACTGTGTATTTATCTTGGTTGTTGGTTGTGGAGCCTAGGCATATGCCACTAGAGTGGAGGAGGTCATGTGAGGGGGTGTAGAGGGCCCAAGTAGTAGAAGCGAGATTCTGTGTCCAACGAGTAACTCCGTCGGTGTAGCTGATGTGGTAGGCTGATGGAGAAGGCATTTGTCAATAAAACAAATGATAGATTAGACGCAAGGCATGGAGAAAAAAGAATATTAAAAACTCTACAAAAAGTGTACAAAAATAAAAATCCTAGTGCAGAGTGGCTATGCTCAGGCATAAAATTTATTTAAGTACAACCCGTTGATGGGTTCTTTGAGAGGATGGCCTTCAGGGGAGGGTAGGATGTAGGAACCTTTAGTGAGGCAATGTTGGATGATGTAAGGTTCATGCCATAACGACTTGAACTTGCCATGGCCAAAGGTATCATGAGAGATATCGTAAGCAAGGTAGAGGTTTCCTTCATTGAATGATCGAAGGTTGACATGGCAATCAAAGGTGGCCTTTGACCATTTTTTGGCTGCCTCATTGTCCATCCAATGACTCTAAGTTCAACAAACGATTCTCCATTGGAATAGTGTTGGGTAATAGATCAATAGCAGTGCGTAAGGTGGGAATTTCACACTCAATGGGGAGAGTGGCCTCGAACCCATGGACAGGATGAAATGGTGTGAAACCAGTGACAATTTTAACTGCCGTGCGATAAGCCCATAACATAGAAAACAACATATGGTGCCAATTGGTCTTATTTTTGTTAACTGTGTAGTGAAACATGGTTTTGAGGACCTTGTTGAATGCCTCTACTTATCCATTGGACTGAGGGTAGTATGGGGAGGCGAACGCGTGGGAGAAGCCTAACCTGGAGGAAAGTTCAACAAAATTATCATTCTCGAAGTGTTTCCCATGATCAGAGACTAACTGTAGGAGGAATCCAAAGCAAGAGATGACGTGGTTAAAGAAAAAATGCACTGTAGTGTCAGTGGTGTTATTGAAGGTAGGCATGGCTTTGTTCCACTTGGTGAATTAATTAACTGCAACAATGATATATTTGTGTCCATTGCTAGATGGAAGGTTGCAAGTCATGAAGTCTATGCCCCATTTTCAAAAGGGGTCGACAGTAATTATTGGGTGGAGAAATGAAGGTGGTGCTCTCACTTTGTTGGCATATAGATGACATTTTCCACATCACTTCACAACGTGGATGCAGTCATGAAACAATGTAGGGCAAAAATAGCCTACTCGAATGATTTTATGAGCGGTGGAAATCATGGAGAGGTGGCCACCGCATGCGCCGTTGTGGCAGTCATTCAAGACTTTATCGACTTCATTGATGGTAAAACATCGACGAAGTATTGTGTCGATCCCTCGACGATATAAGATATCACCGATAAGGAGGTAGCGGGGAGCCTAATGTCGAATATGTCAACGATCATCTAAGGAAAGGTGATTGCCAAACTTCTGTGTTCGGAGGTAGACGAGGAGATATCCGTACCAGGAATCATCTGAGGGGATGTAAAAGAGATGTTCATCAGGAACGTCTGTATTGACGAGAGAACTGGTGGTATTGGAAGGAAATTTTATAATGAGTTTGGCAAGGATGAGGTATTTCTTTCTCTTGGGTGTTAAAAATTTGAGGTCGTACTCTTGAAGGATGACGATCCATTAGGAAAATTTTCCATTAATTTTTCGGTGACTGAGAAAGTATTGCATGGGGTTGGAATTTGCTACGACCTTGGTAGTTTGAAGTAGGATGTAATGGCGTAGTTTTTGGACTGCGAGGACAACTACAAGGGAAATTTTCTCTTCGTGATTGTTTTTCAAGGGTGGCCATGAAAGTTTTTTACTAACATAATAAATGACATGCTCCCGTTGATCATCCCCTAATTGGATGAGAACTCCTGCTACGAAGACGACTTAGGCCAATAAGTAGAGGATATAGTCACGGTCATAGTCGGGTGGACTAATCAATGGGGCATTGGAGAGGGACGCTTTGAGATCATCAAAAGTAGTTTGGGCATGTTCATCCCATTGGAATGGGATATGATGATGTAAGAGGGGAAAAACACCATGTTACTGAGTGGTGTAATTGGGGACAAAGAGATGTAAAAAGTTAGCTTTTCCTTGTAAGCTTTACAACTAGAGTAAATCCTAAGGAGGGGGAATTTCTGTGATGGCTTGGACCTTGAGGGGGTCTAATATGATACCATGTTGGGAAAGGATGATCCCAAGGAGGCATCCAGTGGTGACACATAATACACACTTGAGAGGGTTCAAGTGGATATTGTACTGACGACACCTGTGAAAGACAATGTGTAAGTCAACAAGATGTTGAGTGTGTTTCTTGGATTGAGCGGTGAGGTCGTCCAAGTAGGCGAGGATGATTTGAGCCAAATCATGAAAGATGTATGTCATGGCACATTGAAAAGTGGCACTAACATTTTTGAGGCCGAAAGGCATGACACGATATGAAAAAGTACCCCAAGAGGTAGTGAATGCAGTTTTGTATTGATCGATTGGGTGAATCTGAATTTGGTTGTAGCCAAAGAAACCGTCCATGAAGGAAAAATCCTCACAGCTGGAACAATCATCGATAATTTGGTTGATAAAGGGTGTTGGAAAATTGTCTTTGGGATAGGCGTGATTGAGATCACGAAAGTCCGTACAAACATGGATAGTGCCCTGCTTTTTGTTAATGGGGATGGGGTTAGAAACCCATGACGTATATGCAATGGGGTATATGAACCTTGCAGCACGTAATTTGTCAATATTGGCTTTGATGGCGACCACTTTGGATGGGTGTAATGGACATTGCTTTTGTCGTACAGGTGTGATATCATGCCAAGTGTCTATACGGTGTTCGATAATAGAGGGATCAAGGCTGGGAATCTTTGTGTATGACCAAGAAAAGATGTTCGTTATTCCTAGAAGAGAGTTTTGTAAGCTACGAGTTCTTCAGGAGAGAATGCGACCCCCTAGGTGATTTCCTCTATCATTCCAGATTTGATGGAGATTTCAATTTTGAGGGTGGGGGAAATTTTGGCCATGTTTCCTTCTTCAAAAGCGTCGAGGGCAGGTATAGGGTTATTAAACCAGTCTATATGCCTTGATGGGATAAAATATTTGGATTCGATTTCGTATAGGGAGTTTTGGTTAGGAGGTGAAAAGGTGTCCTGTGAGAGAAAGAGCACTTGGTGATGAAGCGGATCCCATGGGCAATCAGGGGTAGTTAATTCCTCTAATATGTCTTCATTGCAGTGGAATTGGAAAAAATATAGGGGATCTAGGGGAGTAATGTTGGTGAATGTCACCATGTGGTTGTCTTCTGGTGGTGACAATGTAGAGGGGTTGTTGCAAGGAGGTTGCGATGGTTTTCTTGTCATAAACTAGATATCAAGGTATTGTGGGTTGAAAATGGTAGTTGGGCATAAGATTCCCATGGGGAACTGAATGGGAGAATTGGGGGGATTTGGGGGAAAATCCTCCCTAGTCTATCTATGAACCATGGAGGAGTGGGAAGTCCCTCAGGCTCAGGGGAGAAGATATAAAAAATATCGAGAGAGGGAGTAGGGGGAACTACCGGTGCCTCTGGTGGTGAGGTGATGGGAGGAGTTTGAATAAGGGCCAATTGACGATGCTTATATTCAATAATCATGGGACACTGGTAGGTGAAATGTGCTAGTGATTCGCATAGAGAGAAAGGGCATCGCATCCATTCATTGACTGAGGTCATGACATAGTGGATGTCAGTGACTTATGTTTGAGATGATGTGGATGGGAGGGGTTCTTACTGAAAACTATGGCCTATGGCTGCTAGCATCTGCCGAAAGTGAGGTAGCGCCAGGAAATGGTGGGTGTAATGGCCATACTCTGAACAGATGGCACATGTGAATTTGGTTCCCAGACATTTCTACCTATAGTAGGGTATGTAGTGGTGGTAGTACTAGGTGAACTGGAGGAATCGACGAGTCATGTCGTTTCCCAAGGGAGTTGAATTAAATTGTGTAGTTCGGGGAGGGATGGGCATTTTTTAGTGGGGTGTTTGGCTTTCTCGCATAGTGCACAAGGAGTTTGAACTCATGGGTGAAGTGGAGTAGTGGGATATCTCTTCTTTCTCCTTCCACCAACTGTAGCAGGGTTGTTAGCGAGTGGGCGTGGGGGTGGTGTGGTTGGAGTGAGAATTGGAATCTTCATCGATATTCCTTCTGTTAGGGGAGGGAGGGATGGTTGATGGAACATCTTAGGTGGATGTAGATACCATATTAGGATTGCAAGAACCATATTGGGAAGGGTAAGAATTGAGGCTACCTAGAAGGCTTGTATGCTCGGTCGGGGGTAAAATAAGGGGATTTGAGTAATGGTTTGGGGGACTGCCTCCCAAACAAGGATGTGTCCTTGGGGGAGGGTGTAATTAGGGATAGGGGGTGCTGAAGAGTTCTCAAGGGGTTCCTAAGGAAGTATATTTGTGACTAATGGGATGCCAGATAGTAATGAGGCCTCTCTGGGAGGAAGGGTATCTCCAGTTTTTGTTCCATTGGATGATATGACACATACTTTTGCTGAGGGATGTATGAGTAGAGGTGCTCCATGGTATGTCCCTAGCAAGGATGGGTCTTTGAAAATTATGGGGCCCATCTGAATGAGTGGGTAGGTCTCGATATTAGTGTGAACGAGAGGTAAGATATTATTGATGTTGGAGGAAGGGTTTTGCTCGCAATGTGACACTTGGTCAATAGTGACGATCTTCTCGTTGTGGGGGAACATCATTGTGAAAAACATAGAAAAGGCCACAACCTTCATCGCATACATGTAGCTACGTCTGAACAAGATGTTGTAATCAAGCGGAGTGTCAATAACTTCAATGTCAATGAGGATAGTTTTGCCCACGAGTTCAACGGGGACATTTTGGAAGAGCCCTTCAGGAGAGGATAGTCGTCTGTCATAAGCCCTTAGAGTAATAGAAGATGGTATGAGCTCAAGGGAGCCAGGTTTTTTCCATATAGTTTTGGACATGATGCATGTGGATTCCCCTTCATCAATAATGTAGCGGTGAATTGTGATGTTCTGTATTTTGACCAGGATTTGGAAAGTGACCAAAGCGGGGAGATGGGGTTCCCCACTATCAAGATTAAAGGTGATGAGTTGATTATCAACAGGGTCAAATTCCCCCATAGCGAAAATTAAGGACTTTCGTTGAGTAGGACAGGTTTGAAGGAATTCTAAAACTGACATGGTGGTAGGAGACTGTGCCAATTCATCGACCAAGCTATAATTGTGTCCCGCCCTAGCCTAAGGAGTGTTGACATTGTCGCAAGGAAATGCGAGGAATACGAAGGGGTGTTTTAGTATTAGGGCATGGAAACATCAAAGGTGGTCCAGTTTTGACTGGGGTTTCTTCCAAGGTAGTGGGAGTAGAGTTAGGGGGTGCACTGTATTGATGACTATGCGTTTGTAGAAGAACTTCTTCCTCATTGGTGAGGAGGATAGTGTGATCTATAGGAGTGCCTGGATTTGGATATTGTCCCATCTGGGGTGGGGCAGGATGTATCTCCTACTAAGTTTTCATCACCCCTTGGTGTGGAATGGGGTTTTGTAGTATGGCAGGGGGTGGTTGTTGTACATATTGTTTTGGGGTCTACTAAGGGGTAGGCGGTGATGGGAGACGTGGTCCACTTCCAAATTCTTTCATCCATTTAAAGTCAACGATTTGAGGGAAATGGTGAGTATAATGTCCATACTCACCAGAAAGGGCACAGGGGAAGTTTGTCCAAATATTGTTGTTATTCTTCCCTTGGCCTTTGTTATTATTTCCCCCTTGGGGATTATGTTTCCCCTTAATCGGGTTTCCCTCGACAGGTTGGTTCTGTTCAGGGTGGTTTTGGTTCCCTCCTAGTCCTGAATTATTATTGTTTCAGTTTTTTCCTTTCTTTTTGGAATTGTTTGACTGATGGTTCGGATTTTTCGTATTCAGTTGTTCAAAATTTTGATATTGTTGAATGGGAGAGGGATGAACAAAGTTAACCCCAGCATGTGGATGTCCTTTTGGTGGAGCCATGGGATGTTGGGGAGCAGGAAATGGAAAGTATAGATTATTTGGTGGTAATGGTCTGTAAGGTACATAGGAAGGTGTGGTTCTTTGACTAGTGATTAGGGTGTAAGCTGAGGTAGAGGGAGTACCAGAACGTGGTTAGGCCGTTGGGTGTACTATGGGTATCGGCGGTGGTCCACTGATGGGTGGAGGAAGGGAAACATTGTAGGGTTGTTGATA
>ML785091.1:516944-530801 GCA_009831015.1 Picea engelmannii | reverse complement strand
TATATCCTCCAAAAATGTCATAAATGTTTACAATATACATATCACGTAGTCTAGTGAGTCCCCTCACCCCTATAATTACAAAATGGGTACCCCCTACCCTATACAAATCTAGTTTCAACTATCTTGTACAAAATGGGCTCGTAAGCCTATACAAATATAAAACACCAACACTCATGGTGCCCCCAGAGCTTCCCCCCCAGGTCCTCTTTCAACTGGAGGTGCCCCACTAGCTGGGAGCCCTCTAGGTATAGGGGGAAATCGACCCATAATCTCTGCCCCTGCTACAGCTGCTCGGTAGATCAAAGTTTGCCACTCCGCCGACAAACCTACACATTTATCCAGGACCCTCTCATCTTGGATGTGGGCCCACATACCCTCTGTCACACCCTATAGGACCCCCTTGAACCATCGACAAAGGTCCTCCATCCCCCCTCCAGCCTCTTCTCACGGCTCACGCATTGGTCCAACACCAACATCATCTAGTCTGCATCTCTAGCCTACCCTCAGCTCATGTGTTGTTCTAACACCAACATCATCTCTCCTGTGTTTCTGTTTTACTCGTATCTCTTCCTGCAATGGCCATGCTAGTCCCTGGAGAGCTGACTTCCCGACCATCTCAGCCTCATGAACCCACATATGAAAAAAAAACATCAAAGGTAGAGTCAACATCCATATATACATAATCATATGATACACTATCAAAATCAGAAAACATAAATACATAAACATACCTCTTTGATCCCAAACCACCCCAGGCAACAACATCGTGTCAGGATCTTGATGGTAGTCCATACCATCGTATGGATACCGTAGTATCAACTATGGAATATGATGCCACATGTGTGCCACATTAGGCATAAATTAATGGACACCCTCTCCTCCCCCATGTCATGCCCATGTCATTCCAGCACATGGGCCCACCGCATTAGACGTGGCTCACTCGGCCTTGAAGGTGCTAACAAAATTCTCAGGCGCAAAAGGGGCACCCTATCCAAAAATCAGACCAGCATGATCGACCTAAATGCAAAGTCACATGAGTCGGTGGTCCAACACCGTTAAATCTTCCCCATCATCTTGGAGTGCAACATGAGGCCCCAGGCAAAATGGTCCTCATCCAAGACCCTCTCCACAATCCTCAGCTGAATTCCTGTGATCCACTCAGTTTACAAGGATCCGTATATCCTCACTACCATGGAGGCGATGCACTAAGTCAATATCTCATCAATCGCCTTAATACGAATGAATGAATTCGACATCAGGTTCAGTCCCGAGCAGTGGTTACGTGCCAAGTCGACCAATCTCTCATCCCCTGATAGTTGGGGGTCAGTAGGAAGGGACATTCCCTAAAATGGGAGCCCCGTTAGAAAGTACACATCCTCCACAACTGAGAGTGTCAACTGTTTCCCCCTGACAATGAAACATTGTATATCAATGCTCCACATAGATATGAGATATTGTATTAGGAACTCTTGCGATTGTATCAAGGGATAGTCGAATAACTTGAGAAACCCACAGGCTTCCAAGTGTCTCTAGACACTTGGTTTCTCTATCACAGCCTCTCATAGATGCTCCCAGTATCACTCTCTCCAATGGACTGGAATAATTCTCTCCTGTCATAAGATAATCACCTGCATCAACATAAAAACACTTGGTCAACCCTCATCATCCATCAAAAACATAAACAAATTCAAAATTTCAGACCCCCTTAGCCTTGCCTCTAATGTGTATCTTTCACCCACACAGATGCACACATGTGCACACTTGTTCTTTGCACAACTACGCACTAATGTGCAACTTTCTGAGAAATAGTTGTGCATCAATGTGCAGCTGTCACCCTGACAGGTGTGCACACATGTGCACTTGTCCTCTACACAGTTGCACGCTGATGCACAACTATCTGAGAAATAGCTACGCACAGTGCGTAACTATCGTCTTAATAGGCATGCATATCATGAATGCCTATATTTTCCTCCCCCTCTCCCTCATGCACAATTTTTCCAATCACAACTGCACATTATGCATGGGAGATGGAATTATACTCGTGCATCTATGTGCAGGTATTCTTCCTTCTCCTGTGCATTAGTGGGCCCACCCCTAACAACTACCCTTGTATGACCATACATACACCTCCAACTCAAAACTACAAAATTCACACTATGCAGGTGATCCAGGTGGATATCGGTCACCACCCAACTTTTCCAACTGGCTCAAAACAATTTTCTGGCAATTTTGGTAATTTATTATTTTTAGTAGTTTTCACTTTCGGAGCCGTTTTGAGGCCCTAAACGATGTTTTTTGGGAAAATAGGTTTTCAATATAAAATTTCCTTCGATATTTCACCTAAAATTAATCTCCTCGATGATACCTTTCCAACAGAATATCATACGCCTAAAACGGAGATCGTATGCAAAAGTTACGACCCCGGGAAGTCGATGTACTAACTTACCCAAATGGGGCCCACATGACTTTTGGCGCTTCATCTCCTAGGGTTAGTTTTTTGGATGTCTAGGGTTTTTGGAATTCCCGCTTGGTGTAAAAAGGCCTTCAGAGCCTCATTGTAATCATTTTCTTGTGAATGAGCGCAACCATCACATCTCTTCTCAGAGATAAGCCGCCACCATTCCAGGAAGCTTATTTTCGCTGCATTTTACAGCTTCAACTTATTTCATTATTGAATAGAAAACTAGTTTTATTGTATCTCTATTATTTTGTGTCAAGAACCTGTTAATAATCTGTATTCATTTTTTTCTGCTCGTAAAATCCAGATCAGTGGTATCAGAGCGTTCTTCTCCTTGTTGTCTTAATGCATGTCCCCAATGAGGTCAGAGTACAAGGAGTTGGGTCTTGAGCTTGTTTCTCTTGAGGACAAAAGATCTCGCACGCCAAAGAAACCTCTCATGGCAGGAGAAAAGAAAGATGATGGGATAGGATATCCTTTCAAACTATTGATTGAGGAATCCCTCATGCAACAGAGGAACGAGATGATGGATAGTTTCGTGCAAATCCTTCGGTGGCTACCAATAGGCACCACATCTTCTTCGAGCGGACGCACCGCCCCTTTAAAGGTAAAAATAAACTTCGATATTCCTATATTTGAAGGTCAGATAGATGTAAATGTTGTAGACAAGTGGTTGAATCTGCTAGAAGGGTATTTTTCTGTCCATAACTTTTTGAATAGAGAAAAGATTACATTTGCGCTCCTCAAAGTCGTTCCCCATGTCAAAGATTGGTGGGAAACTTTTTGTGAGCAAAAGGAAACAGAGGAAACCTCATTATTTACATTCATAACCACCTGATAATCCTTTAGGGATGCTATTAAAGAACAATATTACCTTTTGGCATGGGGGTAGATCCGAGGTTCAACGTTATAACAACGCACCAAAAAAACCCTAACTACCAGCCCTTTCGGTAACACCTGTGAAGCAGATGGAGTCTCACCCAAGGTATAGGCTGGGCTGGTTGCAAGACTCATGTGTCTGAAACCTTAGCTGGGACACAGATCTATGATTATATCACTTACAGACCACTTATCATCAATCAATCATCAATAGTTGACCCTTATTACACTTCGCAGGTAGCACAAAGCATCGCATCATACACTTAGATTAAGGGTATCTTAGTACTTAGCAATAGTAAAACGATTCAGATCTAGTAGATCAACATGAAGCATCATCATGCACATTAGATCTAATATTCAAACACATCTGATGACGCACAAAGCATAAGCATAACCATCCAACCATATCAAGCACTTAGCAAAAGCCGAAATAAGCACATTGAGTCAAAGCACAAAGAATAACGCATGGATTTATGTGGTTCACCCCCACCCTGGGAATACATCCACCAACTTTTCTTCTTTATTATTGTCTTCAATAGGTTACAAGCACAGAGCCATAAAAAACCTACTGTGCACAGGACATAAGATCTGCATAGCTCGCTAGATCCTTCTTCCTTGCGGTACAACACAAAGCCTACTACAACTACTTACAGTGACTTACACTCAGCTTTTGCAAGTCTCATATAGGCACTAAGCCCTTACAAATCTTACTTTCACTTAGCATACATCACATAGACATACTCCTGCTACTGCTACTCTTTCGTATCCTTCTATTTATACATACAAAAGTAGGCTTAAGCATGGGTAAAACCCACGGGCCAACATCCCTTTCCCATTACATATTCCCAAAACTCAAAATGGGCCGAAAAGTGGGCCGATATCCTGTGATCTCTACTTTGCCTGGTGCTCCCTCTGTGATAGGCTGTCAAAGTCTCCAAAATAGTCAAATATGAACATGTGTTCCCAAAACTTGGTCAAGGGCCAACAGGCCCCCAACACTCACCTGTGACTCATCCCGAGTCACTCTAGTCTAATCAGTTCTTCCTCGAATGCCTCAAGCTTGGATAGATTTTCTTCGACCTACAACTGTGCCATGGCCTCTTTCTTGACGAACTCCTAGATGAGTGCATCATTTACTGGTCCATCGAGGCATTGCTCTGCTATGATGACGACCTGTTCTAGCTCTGTTCCTTTGGTCTTGATCTCCAAAAATAACATGCATGCATTATCCTGCATGGGTTGGATTCATTGAGTGACTTCCATTACTCTACTTTGAAGCATGTGAATCTATTGTTGGGTGGTGCGCTACTCATGAGACCACTTCATTCTCTTTACAGGTGCTAGGGCCTTCAACTGCATCTATATCTTTTCAGCTTCATGCTTCACCTCCCGGAGTCACGACTCCAATTTATGCAATTCTGTATTCTCGGCTAGGTTCTCATATATTTGCGCACTTTTGCTACTTAACTGTTTGTATTCCTCAGTGAGTGATTTAATCCCTTCTACTATGCTCCGGGCAGTCATTTCTCATTGGTCACGCACTTCTTGCGGGGTATGTGGTATGGTATGAAGCTCTAATTCCATGACTCTTTGTTGAAGTTGTTGAATAACATCAGCAAGCTTCATCACTTGCCATTCTATGGATTCTTCTGCCTTCTTCTCTATGCTGGTAATAGAGAGAAATGATATGTTGACTGCTTCGTCAATCCCTATCTTCTTTACAAACAATTTCTCTTTCTCTTTTTGTATCTTCACTATGTCTTCTTCAAATTTTTCTTGAAGAGTGTATGTCTTTTGTTACGCAGCTTGGCATTATTCAATGATTTCCTCTTGTGCTTTATTTAAGGCCTAGGTGGCTTGCGTTGTTTCTTCCTGTGTTTTCCAAAGGCATACTTCAATTGTGTCAACAATATTGCGGAGTTGAACTGGGTCATCTCCCTCTTATGTTGTTCCTTCTGGCAGGGGCGCATTTGAGACTGCGCAGCTAGACTGAAGTGCCTGCTACACTCTTTGGAGCTTGATCTCAATTCTATTGTACATTGTCTCTTGCTTAGCTTCCTTATTTTCTGCTATCTCTTCTATAGCTTCATTCATAGTTGCGATGAGGAAAATGAATTCATCTAGAGTGAGCGTGGTATGTAGCTTAGTTACAGGTGCTTTCGATTTCTTCCAGGAGGAAGGTTCCAAAGGCGATCCCTTCCTCTTCTTTATGAGTTCTACTTTATCTTCTGGTCTTTGTTCAAATTATTCTATGTCTTCGCCATTACCTCATTGGTCTGGTGTAACATAATCCGTCCTCATAAATATGTTGTTTATATCCTGGACTTCCTCATCCTTCCTCATCTTCTTTGTTTTCTTTGTCTTACTGGGCCCAGGTTTATCCTGCGCAGCTTCTGGGATGTTGAGGTCAGACATTTCTGTGGGATCTGCTGAAACAAGGAGGTTTGTTGACCATTCCTTGGTGATCTCCTCCAGGTCTTCTTCTGTCAGCTTATAATAAGACTAAAGTTGTTCCTTGTGCTCATTATCACATGATGTAATGTATATGAAATGGAGGTCTATGTTGAACTTCATCAAAGGTTGAAACCTGTATAAAGTATTTGAGGTCATGCAAGGCTCAGAATGAATGGGGAGCTTCAAATGGGTGTAGTAGGTATGGAAGACGACATTGGATTTCCATTGATTATTCATATCATTCGAGTACCATAGTTTACTGATCTTTGTGGCCAATGGTTCAAAGGGGTCGATGTCCGAGAAGGTTGCACCTTTCGGTAGCTCCCATGCAAAGAAAGATATAAGTATCAAGAGCCAGCTGAAATGGAATTCTTTACCTTGATACTGGGCTTCTCTATAGTCAATTTCTATTTGATTCACTAGGTACTTCACCTAGTTCATCTGTAGTCCCTCTGCGCACTTCCTTGAGAGGTCGACTACAAAGCCGGATACTTGCGTGGGTCGATTATTTCTTACCAACTTCCCTGCGATCAATTGACAGGTGAGGCGCACTGCGCTAATTTTGATAGAAGCTACCTTGTAGCCTCACATTCCTTTCTCATCATCACCATAATCTTGTTTGATCTTCTGAGAAAGAGAATGGTCTGTGGTTTTTCCAGGATAGTAATCATGGGGATCAGGGCCCTGCATGCTAAGGCCTGTGATCAGATTGATTAATGCTCGGTCAACTATTATGAGACATTTTAACCATAATTATCCTCCATGGTAACTCACCAACAACAGCTTCACACAAGCATTCACCTCCTAGTGTCTTCCAAAGTGCAGAATATTCATAATGTTGGGTAGAGTTGACTACGTGAGGTTCATCATCCATTGCTGAGGGATGATATTTGAATTCTTTCCCTTGGTTTTGTTTAGGTACTTGTATGGGGAAAGAATGATGTAAAATTTACAATCCCCGAGGTTAAAGTCACTAAAATTTAATGCTGCAATCTTGTCTTGATATACACGGACTGCATGAACCCCTTTCAGTAGGTACGCAGTGACTAGAGTGTACTCAAAGTCTCCATTGTCTCTATTGATCACACCACTCAAAGGTGGTATGTAAGAAGGTAGTATGTATGGAACCAAGTTCACATTGTCCATATCATTTTTATGTTTGGTTCTTCTTTATGCACCGGCTCGGAATGTTCCTGCTCGATTAGTCGATGGGGAGGCATGCACTCCTCTCATCGATGATGCCTGTAAACCTATAGACAATCCTCTCTCTGACATGACTCTTTCGTCTCTGAGGCTAGCGAGTACCTCTCTTACAGATTCTTGAGATATGCTAAATTCGTTGGACTTATATGCTCTGGATCAATATATCGGGTTCTCGAGGTAACGTAGGTATTATAAAGAGTAAGAGTGGAGTAATCATTGTTCACAATTCCTGTAGACTGCGGAATCAAATTCACAATTAGAAAAAGTGTCTTCCATGCATGGTGCGATGGAATAAGTAAGTAACTCTGTAATAGATCATTTGTAATGGATATGGGGCTTCGTTAACTCTTGTTCTTTCCATTATGGTGCAGTCTAACGGTCTGGTGATGAGCCATCAATGCTTTTCGATCCATTCAGAGCAACAATCGAATGGATATATCGGCTTCCAATGGCTATATTTCTTCTCCATGGTGAAGTGACCCATGTCACTATTCTTATATCACGTAATTTTACAAGTTTTCTTTCTGAGAGGTTCCCTCTCGAACCCTCTGTAGCTTGTCGATCTTAGCTCTCTTTTTACTTAGCTTCCTAGCCTTCTTCTCTGTGAGCTTTGTCTTAGTAGTTCTTTTCCTGTTCCAATTTTCCTTGGGCATAGTCACTTCGCACTACTGAGGTTATCTCCCAAGACTAAGGGGTACTACTTTGTCTGTATCTGATATAGATACTCCAATCCTCTGTGAGTCCCCTAATGATTTTTCAGCTTTGAAATATGGGCTTCTAGTGTCAAATGACTTCGATCTGTTCTCTTTTTGTTCAATCAACTGCATGATCCTTCTGGTCATGCAATATTTTAACTCTTTTCTCTATTGTTCTAAAACCTTTTCTTCTTCCTTCTCCCTGGATTGATCTCTTTCAATCCAAGGTTTTCCAAGTAACATAGTAAATGGGGTGTTGTCCTCAATAAATTTAATAATCTCAAAGTCCTCCTCTGTCGAGGTTCCATTGACAATCATAGGTATCCGAGTGAGCCTTCCACATAGGTTTACTAGATTTCCTCTGAATAATCTTATTCCTCCTAGGAAAGGGATCATAGCAGGTTTTCTTATAGCTTCCCAGGTTTTTTCTGGCAGAATATTCATCTTTGTTTCTTCATCAAGAATACAATCAATGTCGAAGTACCTTATTCTTTCTTCGATGCATTCTTTTTATTTAAAGATCTCAGACAGCTTATCATGTCGGTGATTATTCAAGGTGTCTTTCATCTATAGAAATACCTTCTCTGATTCTTTCTGAGGTTCTGGCTCTTATGGATTTGCCTTAGGGTTTTCTTTATCTAGATTCATTTTTTCAAGCTTAGCAATCATTCTAGGGCAATCCAACAATTCATGGTCCAAAGATTTTCAACAAATACAACTAGGTCTACCATCAGGGACTTCCTTAGCAAGATGGCCCGGTATTCTGTAACTGTAACAGAGGGTTAATCCTCTCTTTATTTTAAATGATCCCCAACCTCTTCTGTACCGCGCACTAGGATCATGGTAGCTAACCTGCAAAAAAATCTTTCTAGGATCCTGCATCCATTTGTTAGTCCAAACATTCTTTCTATGCATAGGTATAACATATCTATCATTATGCTTATTAGATCTATTATATCAAACTTTCTTTCATTGATCAGAACCCTAGTTTTTAAGCTAGGACAAAATCTATCAAATATACTTAGATTCATGCTCTAGAAACAAAATTTTCCACTTATCTTACTTTCAATCAGAGCACAAAGATTCCAGATCTAAAAACTTTGAACTATTATTACCTTTATTAAAGTACAGATCTTACAGATCTTACCTCTTTTCTGCAGAAACTTCCACTTTTACCTTTCTTAGAGCACAAAGCATTTAGATCTCGCTTCTTTTCTTCAGATTTTGCCTTCTCTTTTCAGCATAGAGATTTTTAGATCAAGTAAAATACTGTGCACTAGGGCACAGATTCATGCATAGATCCGCCACAGTTTCCAATTGAATCTTTTCACAACGCTTATTTTCCCTTAGTTCCCAACAATCATAGTTTTAGGTCCCAGCAACAGAACCATTTGTTGGCACAGGGGAAGACCCAGGGTTCAACGCTATAACAACACACCAACAAAACCCTAACTACCAGCCCTTTTGTCAACACCTGTGAAGTAGATGAAGTCTCACCCGAGGTAGAGGTAGGGGTGGTTGCAAGACTCAGGTGTCTGCAACCTTAGCTGGGACACAGATATGTGATTATATCACTTACATAGCAGTTAGCATCAATCAATCATCAAGATTCGACCCTTATTACACTTCACAAGTAGCACAGAGCATCGCATCATACACTTAGATTAAGGGTATCTTAGTACTTAGCAACAATAAAATGATTCAGATCTAGTAGATCAGAACTAAGCATCTTCATACACATCAGATATAATATTCAGACACATATGATGAAGCACAAAGCATAAGCGTATCCATCCAACCATATCAAACACTTAGCAAAAGAATAAATAAGCACATTGAGTCAAAACACAAAGCATGACAGATGTATTTACGTGGTTCACCCCCACCCCGGGGCTACATCCACCAAATATTCTTCTTTATTATCGTCTTCAATAGGTTACAATCACAGAGCCATAAAAACTCTATTGTGCACAGGACAAAAGATCTGCGCATCTCGCTAGATCCTTCTTTCTTGTGGTACATCACAAAGCCTGCTACGACTACTTACAGTGACTTGCACTCAACTTCTGCAAGTCTCATATAGGCACTAAGCCCTTACAAATCTTACTTTCACTTAGCATACATCACATAGACATACTCCTCCTACTACTACTACTCTTGGCTATCCTTCTATTTATACATACATAAGTAGGCTTAAGCATGGGTAAAACCCATGAGCCGACATCCCTTTCCCATTACATATTCCCAAAACCCAAAATGGGTGCAAAAGTGGGTCGAGATACCGTGATCTCTACTTCAACTGGTGATCCCTTTTTGATAGGCTATCGAAGTGTCCAAAATGGTCAAATATGACCAAGTGTCCCAAAATCTTGGTCAAAGGCCAACACTACCCTTTCGAAAGTTATGACAACTTGTATACCAAATGGACCACACTGCAGCAAGAAAGAGACCAAGCAGTGCTAGATTTCAGAAATATCTTCCATACCTTGCACACCAAGTTGGGTATCAAAGATTTAGAGTGACTTATGGTTCTCTGCATAGATACATCCATACCGAAATGGAATTTCTAGACATCTCATCCTTCGGCGCGGCCTACCGATATGTTGTTAAAATCGAGTAGAAGCTCAAACAAAATACGCAACAATTTTGGCCTGGGAACCCCTCACAACAAAATCCAGGAAAGGGTGGCCCCAACCCATAGAACAAAGGATAGAGAAAATATGAACAGTATCAGGACAACCAGTCCAAGCCATAGGTAAAGAAGGACACCAGAAAGACAAAGAAAGATACTGGGAAGTGGTGTGACTTCCATAAGAGCCCTTGGCATAACATTGTTGATTATCGCTCAAAGAAGTTGCTGGTGGTTGAAGCGAAAGCCTATGAATTAGATGTGGATTATGAATCTGAGCTAGAACCATAAAGGGGAAGAAAAATCATTGACGTGGAACCCAGTGCCATCGTTTCTACCACCAAGCTCCATCCTGGTGAACCCGAAGAGCTAGAAGAAGGAGAGTGCATATTCCATTCACAGATGTGGGTAAAAGGCACCCCATTGCACTTCATCATTGATAGAGGTATCCATAAGAAACTCATCTCAGCAGAGGTCATCAAGTAGCTATCCCTACCGACAATGCCACACCCACAACCCTACACCATTGGATGGCTCCACCAAGGAAGTGATATCCACATCAGCCAATAGTGTCTATTGTCATACGACATAAATCCCTTCAAAGATGAGGTATTGTGTGATGTTTCTCCTCTCGAAGTTTGTGATGTTATTTTGGGCCAGCATTATTTATGGAAACATCATGTTGTATATGATCCTAGGCCTCATAGTGTTATTATTACTTTGAACAAGAAATTGTACAGGATACCCGAGGCAATCCCACCTAGTGATATTTCTTTGATCTCTGATAAGAAATGCAGGAAGGTCATCTCTCAGATGGGGAAGTTTGTATTCTTCATGATTCACTCTTAGAATAAGCGAAATATCACAGCCACATCTAGGGTATCTACAACCGACCTCTCCACACAGTAGAAGAAAGTAGATAAGGTTGTGGAAGAATACTTATATATCTTCCCCTCACCTACAGGGGTACCTCTAAACTACCAGGTCAAGCACCCTATCAATCTGACCCTCGACATACCATTGCCCAATGGGCTAGTCTATCACTTCTCTATATTAGAGATTGAGGAGATCAAGTGATAAATCCAAGAACTGCTCCACAAGGGGAACATCTGTCCCAGATCATCACCTTGTGTGAGCCCAATTATGATGGTACATAAGAAATATGGAACCTGGTGACTTTGCATTTATTACCAAGCTTCAAATAAAATCACATTCACAAACCGGTACCCAATTCCCCGAATCGACGACCTCCTTGATCAAATCACGGGGGGAAAATACTTTAGTAAGATTGATCTAAAGTATGGATACCACCAGGTCCCGATAGAACAAACAGATGTATGGAAGACTGCCTTCAAGTCAAAGGAAGGCCTTTTGGAATGGTTGGTCATGCCCTTTGGTTTGACAAATTCTCCAGACACTTTCATGAGGATGATGGATGATATCCTGTGACCATTGACCAATAATTTTATAGTGGTGTATCTGGATGACATTCTCATTTACAACAAGACTTGGGACGATAACTTGCAGCATATTCAGTAGGTTCTGCAAACCTTGCAATAGCATAATCTATACGCCAACTTGGAAAAATTCTCCTTCGGCATGGACAGGGTCCATTACCTAGGCTACAACATTGATCATCATGGCATACATGTGGATGCAGCCAATATCCAAGTCATCTGTGACTTTCCAACCCTAACCACACTCATTGAGCTTCAGAGCTTCTTGGGCCTTGCCAATTTCTACTGTAGGTTCGTGTTGGGATTCTCCCATATTGCATGGGCCCTCAGCCAAATAACCAAGGCTGGTGGTAAGGTGAATTTTGCATGTTGTCGGTATTGAAGAAGCGCTTTTTCTCATCCCTAATACTTTAACTACCAGACCTGCAACAACCCTTTGATATCGAGACAGATGCTTCAGACTATGTTGTGGGCACCATTCTCGCTTAGCATGGTCACCCCGTGGCCTATCATAGTGAGACACTGTCCGATGTTGTCCATAAGTACCCTAATTACGACAAAGAAATGTACTCCATTGTGCAAGCCTTCCACCAGTGGGGACATTACATTCTTGGGAAGGAGACAGTCATCCACACTGATCATAAGCCACTGTAGTTCATGTAGACACAAGAAAAATTGCAGAATGAACGACATCAAAAGTGGTCCACATACTTGCATCAATTCCACCTCAACATCAAGTATAAAACATGAAGCACCAATCACATCACTGATTGCCTCAATAGATTTCCAGTCACAAAACTCACCACATTGTTAGACTCTTGTGACCATGAGACCTCTGGATGGCCCCAACTCTGTGAGACAGACCAAGACTTCACCACCACCTACCAAATGTTGGGTGCAAACGTGGTTGCTAATAATTTCCATCTCCAGGGTGGGTTGTTGTGTCGTCTGGGCCATATTTGTGTTTCATCAAGCAAGCGAGTGAAGCTAATCTAGGAATCCTACTATAGTTAGGTGGGAGGACACTTTGGCGTCGAAAATACAGTGGTGATACTACAAAAACATTTCTACTGGGCAAAACTTCAACATGAGGTTAGGTCCTGCACTGCATGCGCTATTGCCAAACCGACCATTAAGAAATAGGGCTTGTACACCCCTCTTCCTACTCCTGATAGGCCATGGGAATCCATCTCAATGGACTACATGTCAGGACTCCCATCCACCAAGAGGGGAAATGACTCTGTTTTTTTGGTTGTTGATATCTTCTCTAAGATGGCGATTCTAGTTTCCTCCAGGAAGAGAATCACAGCAGAGGCCACTACCAAGCTCTTCTTTCAACAAGTTTGGGTACATTTTGGACTCCCACAAACCATTTTCTTAGATCAAGTTAATCGATTTCTCATCACATTCTGGTCGAGCTTCTGGTCACTGCTGGACACCAAGCTCACCAAATCCACGACCTTCCACCCTGAGACAGATGGCCAAACAGAGGTTGCAAATCAAGTGATTGTGCATATCCTTCACATGTATAATTCAAATCACCCTCTCACATGGGATGAGATCCTTCCTTATGTCCAACCTAGCTACAACCGAGCCCTGCATAGCTCAACCGGCCACAACCCCTTTCAGGTGGGGTTGGGATCCCAACCATTGGGTCCCATAGATGTTGAACTTCCCCTTGTGGTCACCTTGACCGACTCATCTCTTGCTCCAACTGAAGCTGACAAAGACACCTGGTTCATTGAGCAGATCCAACACATCCACAAACATGTTCAGGATATCCTACAGAAGTCCAATGACAAGTACAAACAACACCATGATCAACATCGAGTGCCACATAAGTTTCAGGTGGGCAACAAAGTTTGGTTGCACTTGTAGAAAGAATGCCTTATAGGACCTCATCAGAAGTTTCACCCACTCTGTTATAGTCCATACACCATTGTTAGGACCACACAAAGTACCCTTTTTGCCATCCTTTTTTCCATTATTATACCCTTGATCACCTGTATTTAGCCCCATATTATCACTTCATCTGATCACTCCAAGGTATACAACGTCCTTTCTCATTACTATATGTTTAAT
>ML785091.1:482942-504488 GCA_009831015.1 Picea engelmannii | reverse complement strand
ATATATATCTTTCTCATTTTCTTCTTTGTTTGAAGATTGTGTTTCTGCATCAATAGCTAGGGAGAAGTCTTTTTGTTCATAAGTTTTTGCGGTGCATTTAGAGCATAAGTAGCTCGTAGTCGAGCGAAAATTCTTTTATGTTTGCTGCATGAAATCTTAGCAAAATTGAAAGGAAAAAAAAGTCTTTCTTTGTGAAAAGTTGTTGATTTTTGCATTTAGTAAAAGTCTTTTGTTTCCAGCATTTTTCATTTGTTTTTTCTTTGAGTCTTTACACATCATCAGTTTCACCTTCATACCCTGTGACATAAAAAATCCAATAAAAGCAACGCTAATTTAAAATCTATTAGACTTTTTGTTTGTGGGGTTCATACACTAGTTTAGGACTAGGGCCTTGGATTAGGTTGGAGAGTAAATTCTCCAAGGCCACTCAAACCAAACATTGGAGTCTATGATAAGGAGTGTAGAAGTCCAGTTTCGTGGAAGTTATCCGGGACCCCCCTCTAACACAGGGGATAAACACGAGGTCACGTGAGGAAAGGTAGCGTAGATAACCCCTCCAAAGACGGACCAAGAGTAGTGGAGAACACATATCGAGGATTTGTTTTGGGATTCCGTCGTTTGCATTTTCCATGGGGTTTGTGGGTCTCGAATCCATTCTAGGTCCTTAGTTGTCTTCCGGACCATTTTCCCTCGATACCCTTGACAGGTTTTGGGCTTGATACCCTGCTCATTGTGGTCTACCCGACTATCGACTGTACCCGCCTGGTGATTGTTCGCGTGTTGGAAAACTAGTTGCCAATATTTTTAGGGACATACACAGGTGACTGTGGGGGTATATCGCGGTACCTAGGGTAGACATCGGGCCACGCTTTTCAGAGTATACCCGAAGGGTGCTTCCGTATTCGATTTGCACTTGCACCGGTAAGTTGCTCTAGTGTTGGTTGTTGTAACTGTTCTTCCAACTAGTTTAGTGTTTGCGTCACTTATCTCTTAGGGGCTTCTTTTTTAGTGTGTGTTACTGTTTGCATGTGTAGAATACCTTAGCATGTCTTGGATATTCTCACACAGTGGAGGATCCCGAGCTCCACCGGTCACAAAGGCTTCAGGGCCTGTCGTCGGTTATACTGAAGCCACCCCTGCCACCATTGAGGCGGAAGCTAGACCAACAAGGGTCATTCGAAGCAACTGGGTTACAAACCATTGAGCCAAAAAAACTCCCGAAGGAATCAATCGCCAATCTTGGTTCGGTTGAAACCTCAACCACTGATACTTGGCCATCGGTCATTGTACCAATCCAATTTTACGAATGCCTGTCAGTGCCTCACATAGTTATGGAACCAAATACTGTTACTTCTTCTGGGAATTCTTCCATTCCCACCACCGTTGCTACCACAAGAGAAGAATCTCCTAACTTTCCATCGTCGGTCCGAACCACCATGGTCTCGGCCGCAACTACGTCACACAGTGGTCCGACCCCCTCTATCACGGTGGCCACAACTCCCTTCACACCTAGTGCGACAGGCCCTCCGTTCTCATACAGTATGCTTAGTTCGGGCTCAAGTCCTACACTCACTCACTCCACTTTACAGACTTTGGGTCTTGGGGTAGGGAGCTCTAATGCTCCTCTGCAAGGTCAACTTGGTGGCATTCCTGTCCCTTTTAATGCTTTTCCTTACGCTGGAGGTCATATCTCTCCTTCGTCCCCTTCGCTTGGTGGTCTTCATCAGCAGTCCGTCGGGCATCCTGCACACATGAGTTCATTTGGAGTCAGGATTCAAGGAACACCTGCACACCCTATGCCGGTAGGTTCGTCACCGTTTGTTTGGAACAGAACATTTGGTAACAACACTTTCGCATCCACTGCTTTCCCATCTGGGGGCACTCCCAGCTTTGGGCATTCTACTCCGACGCAGGGTACTATTCCTGCACTGGGGGCACATATAGCTGGACATTGGAACTCAGGACAAGGGTCCATTCCCTCTTCTGGAATGTCATTCTGGGGTAATTCTTTCCAGAGTCAATGGAACCCCGGACATACTTCTATGCCTCTCCCAGTAGGACCGGCATGGGGTAATCCTTCCCAAATTCCGTCAAACACGATGCATGCCCAACACCCTATGTCCTTTATGGGGAATCAGCTAATGATGTCTCCACAAATGCAAAATCCTTACGCTGGTCAGGGCCACGGTTTCTACCAGAATCCAAGCCAGCAACCAAACTTTTCTTGGCAACTTGGTGCCAATCAAACCCTAGGACCCTTTTTCCCAGGCTATTAGCAGCAACCCAAACTACCATTCCTGGCAAAGTTACACTTGCCAGATTTGACAAGGTTGTTAAATGATCCTATTTGTCACGATCCACGTTGGCCTCTGATGCCAACGAAGTTGCCTTCAGACATTCCAAAGTTCGAGGCCAAGCCTAACGAAGATCCAGGTGATCACGTGACTACCTTCCATCTTTGGTGTTCATCTAACTCATTGAAAGATGACTCCGTCCAATTGCGATTGTTTCAACGCACTCTTATTGGGAGTGCCGCGAAATGGTACATCGAGCTTGATCGCTCAAGATACTCTTCTTTTGGCGAACTGGCAATGGCCTTCCTTAACCATTTCCAGTTACTTGTGAGATACGACGCTAGAACAGAGCTGCTTGCTAATTTCAAACAGACGACAACATACCATATCTCTGATCATATCCGAGAGTGGAGACGCCGAAAGAGTCTAATCAAAGTACCAGTCCCACCAGCATTCCTGCTTGAGTGGTTCCTTAAGTCTTTAGTCCCACAATTATCCAAAGATGTCGTGACTTTAGGAGTTTTTTTCGAAGAAGATTCCATCATGAGGGCTCAACAGTTTGAGCTTATCTATTCTCAGTCAGGTTTATTATACAACATCCTATCGGATGCACCATGATCGATATTGGATAAAACTAGACAGAGAGTTGGACCACATGCTGACGGTATTGTTGGTTCAGCAGAAACCAAGCCCGTTGAGCAATTGACAAAGCAATTGCAACAGTTATCTATACAACACTCAGCAGCCAGCTAGACTACTGCTTTGGCTGCTCCTCCTACCCAAAATTCGGAAGTACACTCTGTGCAAACGACTAACCCAAAGGCCACCCAACAGCCTGAAGGGAAGGAAAAAAAATGAAAGAAGGGTAAGGGGGAGAAAAAACCCACTGATAATGCTGGCGAGGGCACCATGGAAAAATGGAAGGCGAGGTATCCATGCAACTTGTGTGTGGAAGACCACCCGACCCATATTTTTCCTCGACTTGCATAGGCCCAAAAGTTTGTCACACAGCAACAGCAAGCTATGTTGACTAATCCCTTTCAACATGGGAAAAATTTAACTCAAGCCTCTACAAGTGCCGAAGGGGGCAGCCAAGAAACCTTCCCTCCTCCAAACAACCCCTCGTCCGTGAATGTATATATGGTTAGGGGTGATGCTTTAATAACGACTAGAGCACATGACTATAGTAAACCAAGTTCCTCTGAGAAGGGTAAAGAAGCCAAAATCCCATCTCTTCCTCTACAAATTGAGATCGATCAATTGTCCTTCTCTAGACCTGACCCAACTTTGGGGGTATCCACGGTTCCCATGATTGATAATCCTCAACCTGGTGTCGTTAACGTAGGATTTGGTTTGTGCCCATCCTTGATGGGTACCTTCAATTACCCACCTCCTCATGACGATGTCAAGTTTATATCAAATCACCATAAGGTTGAGATTTTTCAAGTTTCATCGTTCTGCACGACATACTTTGAGGATCCTTAGATTCTTCCTTCCCCATTGGCCATGATGGATGAGACAGGGCACCCTGGCATGTCCATGCCTTTGTCGGCCACTGAAGTAGCATACTCTTTAGTCTAGCAAGCTTCAGCTAACTCTGATCTGATTCACGCACAAGGGTTAGATCCACTTCTAGAGCCTATCTGGGCTCAGGGCTCTCTTGCTACCATCAATTCGTTAGACTTAGTCTTGCCTTCTGACAAAGCAGTAATCGAAGCAATGACTAGTCCGGACAATCCTTGGGAAGATCTTCATCACAAATCATATTTCCTCCCAAAGTTAAGCCGAATCAAAGCAGGAGAATTCACCGTGACTATGACTAGAGATAGGTCTTGTCATACTAATCCCTTAGCTACACACAAGATCTATGCTGAGGGTAATATGGCAACCATTTCTAAAATGATACCTATCAATATCTCCAGAACCCCTAGCGTCATAGACAATGTTTTCTTCGGAGCATACAGCTCCCCCGCGGAGATGCCAGGCATCAACCCACAAAGAGTCTATCATGAGCTAACTTTGTTGTTTTTCAAGCTCGCTTTGAGATCCGAAAGAAACATCCAGCAAGACTGCATTTATGCTTTTCGATCTCTTCCGAATTAATTGAGAAAAGTAACCATTATGGAGTCTTCTTTAAGCCCTTTTCAGACTCCTTAAAGATGAAAAGATTGCCGAGTGACCTTGTTTCTTCACACTCGTTAAATTGGTCCAGAAGAAAGTTCCTTAAACGGGTCTCCTTTTAATCCCTTTTCAGACCCTCTAAAAATGAAAATATTGCCGAGCGATCTTGTGACCTTTCATGCTCGTTAAAATGAAATTTGAAGTCACGTCTGTCCGGTGGTAGTTTACCCCTTTTTCAGTCCGGACGGTCAACTGTACAAACAAAGGAATACTCTATTGAATTCCCATTCTTTAGAAGAGTATCTTCAGGTATATTTTTATTCCTTTTTCGGGCCTGAGGGACTAAATTTACAAAAAAGAAACCCCCACGAAGTCCATAGTTAAGCTCTTTTCAGACTCCCTAAAATTGAAATGATCGTCGAGTGACCTTATTCTTTCACACTCGTTAAAATGGTCCAGAAGAACATTCCTGATGGAGTCCATAGTTAAGATTTTTTCACTCCTTAAAAATGAAAAAATGGCCGAGTGATCTTGTCCTTGTCACACTCGTTAAAATGGTTTTGAATTGACGTCTAATCGGTGCTAGTTTACCCCTTTTTCAAACCGACTAGACTATTGTCGGAAAAGGTACCTCACTGGAGTTTCCTTTTATGCTTTTTCAGACTCTATAAATATGAAAAACCACCGAGCTTACCTTCTCCGGGCTCGTTAAACTTACATCGAAGGACATTACCATTGTGTGTTCTATCAACCACATTTCCATACCTTACCCATCAGCCTTGTAACAGTTTTCTTCTGCATCTTAACACCTTTGGCCACTGGAGGATTTTTCCCGAGTATCATTTTCCCAGAGCATCAGTCTTGTCTTTATGCCTTGAGTTTGTATGTTTGCAGTACTCGTTCCTCCATTGTAACGTAATATTCCCTTATTATGTTTCAAAAATCATCACAAAGAACAAAAAAATCAAATATACCCCAAAAAAAGGATGGGAAAAGTATTTTCTTTATTGACAGCATAATGAGTCGCCCTTGGATGAAGCACATCTGTCCGTTTGATCATCAAACTATGCGATGTAGTATGACCTTAGGAATCTTTGCTCGCTATATTGAGTTGTGTCCTCCACCGTTTGGTTACTCTTCCAAACATATGGAGAGTTTGCATTACCTCCTGGTTCGTAGACTTATGATTAACAGATATGCTACATGAGTCTTATCACTTGTCGTGCTATTATCCAAGGGAAGTTTGTTACTAAGCCTGAGTCGGCCCCTCTGCAATATGTCTCTTGTCCGCATACCCAGCCATCCTGAACGTACAATCAAGTCTTTGTTCGAAATCACTGAAGCCTTCAGTCCGATCATCAAGATTATTAAGTCCATAACCAATGAGTCGTCGAAGACCTCTGGGTAGTGCAGTCATACACTCATATTACACTCCTACCCGAGTTTAGAATATTTTGAAGTTATTGCTTGAGCTCTGAAGTACAGCCATCAGGCCGCATCAACTTCTGGGAGATTGATACTTTATATGTATATCTTTCTGATTTCGAGATGTAGCTCCGTTGTGTATATCTTTCTGATTTTGAGATGTAGCTTCGTTGTGTATTATTCGTGGCTACTCTTTATAGTTATTTGACATGGATCTACAGTGTATTTGATTGGTAGCCATGGTTCTATTTTATTCTGAGCATGGGTATGCCCACCTCGGTGAGACATTTGTTATTTTGCAGATGACACCTCCTGATTCCTGATTCTTGGGCTCACTCATTCAGCATATCAGTACAGATTGGTAAAGAATTGGTAATATATTTCGGCCATCAAATGCTCTTTTGACCTCACACATTAGGGGGCATCTGTTATAACCCTAAATTGCACCATACATGCTTACTTGGCATCAGGCCAACCCATTTCCCTTCATTTCCAAAACATCTGCTAAGAAACCTCTTTAAAAATCCTCTTGGGTAAAGGTACACGCGCCCTAACCCACTACTGCACACGGGTGAACGCTGGCAGGCCTACTACAGCCTGTGTTTACCTAACAAATCACAAAAAAGGAAAAGTTTCCGATGGGACAAAAAACTATGGGTCAGTTAACTGAAACTCCCGACCATGCATGGTCGAGGGTTCGTCCAAAACCCTAGCTCCTTCTAGCCTATAAAAGAAGTGGTAGGTGTACCATTTGGAGGAGGAAATATTATAGTGAAGAAACTCTTCCCATTTGCCAAATCCATTTGTCCCAACCCTATAGCCTTTCCTCAAGCCTAAGGATAATTAACGCAAAGCAGTTGGAGGACAAAGAAGAGGAGGAGCCCAGGATTGGGATCAAGGAGCGGTGGCCGGTCTCGACTTTGATTGTAAGTTGATTCATTTTGAAAATAATAAAAGAATACTTTTCCCGTCCCAATGCATGAGTTATTTATGATTTGTGCAATTTATGCTTAATTTCTAACCCTCAAGTAGAAAAATAGCATGCATGCGTAGTGTTTTGTCTTGATTGCAGGTTAACTTTGGAAGGAGCAGCGCAAGTAAGCGGGCAAAGCGCAACGGAGGATCTACATCAGACATCCATAAAAAGGTTAGTAGTTCATTTCCGTGCATGTGTCTTGAAAGAGGGGTTTAAGTTTTGGGGTGGTAGGTTAAAAGGTCATTTCTTTAAGGTCAAAATCTGCATGCAAATATAACCCTAGTTTGCTAGTCCGTAGGGTATTATTTCCCAACAACACCATCCACCGGGCCGCCTGCACACAATAGTTTATTTGGAGCAGGGAGTCAAGGATCAACATCGCATAATATGTTGGTAGGTTGGACACCATTTTCTTTGTTCGGTGCATTTGGTAACAACACCTACTTGTCAGCTGCTTTCCTGACTGGGGTAATCCCGATTTCAAACAACCTATTCCTATGCAGGGTACTATTCCTACACAGGGGGCACACCCAGGAACTTCTTTCGCATCATGGCCTTGGAATTATTGGCAAGGATCTGTTCCCTTGTCAGGAATGTTGAGTTGGGGTAATTATTTTCACAATGAATGGAACCCCGGACAAGGTACTATGCCTATCCCCACGGGACCGACATGGGGCAACCCTTCCCAAAGTCCTTCGAATGTAATGCATGCCCAACCATCTATGTCCTATTTTTGAATCAGCCAATGATGTCTCCTCACATGCAGAATCCATATGCTAGCCATGGCCATGGTTTTTACCAGAACCCAAGCCAACAACCAAACTTTTCTTGGCAACCTAGTGCCAATCAAACTCCAGGTCCCTTTTTCCCCGGTTGTCACCAACAACCCAAACTTCCTTTCCTGGAAACCTTGTATTTTCCAGACTTGACACGGTTGTTGAATGATCCTATCTGTCATGACCTGCATTGGCCTCCTATGTCGATGAATTTTCCTTCAAACATCCCAATGTTCGAGGCCAAGTCTAACGAAGATCCAGACGATCATGTGACTACCTTCCATCTTTGGTGCTCATCTAATTCGTTGAAATATGACTCCGTACAGTTGCGATTGTTTCAACGTAATCTCATTGGGAGTGCCGCAAAATGGTACATTGAGCTTGATCTCTCAATATACTCTTCCTTCGTTAAGCTGGAGATGGCTTTCCTAAACCATTTCTAGTTACTTGTGAGATATGACGCTGGCACAAAATTGCTGGCCAATTTCTCACAAACAAAAGTGGACCATATCTCTGATCACATCCGATATTGGAGATGCCAAAAGAGTTTAATTAAGGTACCAGACCCACCAACATTCCTTCTCGAGTGATTCCTTAAGTCTTTGGTCCCTCAGTTATCCAAATATATCGCGATGTCAGGAGTATTTTTCAAAGAAGACGCCATCATGAGAGCTCAACAACTTGAGCTAATATATTCTCAGTCCGATTTATTATATGAGATATTTCCATATGTGCCACACTCAATACTTGATAAAACTAGATAGAGAGTTGGACCACATGCCGATGGTATTGTTGGTTCAGCATAAACAAAGCTCGCTGAGCAATTGATGAAGCAGTTGCAACAATTGTCTATACAACACACAATAGCCAGCCAAAATATTGCTTTGACTGCTCCTCCTACCAAAATGTCGAATGTACACACAGTGCAATCGACTAATCCAAAGGCCACCCAACAACCTGAAGGAAGGAAAAAATAATGAAAGAAGGGTAAGGGGGATAAGAAACCTACCGATAATGATGGTAGGGAAAAAAATGAGAAACGGAAGGTGAGGTATCCATGCAACTTGTCTGCGGAAGACCACCCAAACCATCTATGTCCTCAGCTTGCAAAAGTCCAAAGGTTTGTGATGCAGAAACAACCTACTTTGTTAACCAATCCATTTCAACATGGGAAAAATCTAACACAAGCCTCTGCAAGCATGGAAGGGGGCAGCCAAGGACCCTCTCCATCTTCAAACAACCCCACATCCCCGAACATATATATGGTGAAGGGTGATACTTTTATATTGACTAGAGCACATGACTATAGTCAACCAAGCACTTCTGAGAAGGGTAAAGAAGCCAAACTCCCATCTCTTCCTCTACAGATTGAGAAGATGTTGGGTGAAACAATGACATGCATCCCAAAAGGCATGTTCAAAAAAGATTCTCATAACCCAAACGCAAGGGCTTCCCAGAACTATTCTGTGGTAGAAGATTTATTACAAACCCCTTGTGCGATGTCTGCTTTGGAGGTCCTCCAAAGCTACCCTTCCCAGAGGAAAGCCTTGTTAAATGCTTTAGGATCTACCGAGACTTGTAATCTGGGTACAATCATGTTGGATACAAATAACCTTAAACCTCGTCTGCCTTACCATGTAGCATTTCAGATAGTAGTGGCTTACCCCACAAAAATTTTTACTCGAAATATCTTCTGCACGGTGGTTGATGAGGGTGCCTCGACATGCGTTATTTCATTGGCATGTTGGAAGGAAGTTTTCCAGCTTGCTTTGTCTCCGTCAACTACTCTTCTTACTGCTTTCGATGATCATTCGTTCTAACCACATGGTATCATTCCCTCTTTCCCTGTGCAGTTAGGAGGGAAGACTGTGTGTGTCGAGGTAGAGGTAGTCGATGCACCCGTCAACTATAACCTCTTGTTAGGGAGGAGTTGGACTTATGCCATGCAAGATGTGGTTGCTACATTTTTTTGGGTCTTGTTGTTTCCACACGAGGGACATATTGTGACCATCTGTTAGTGATATTTCTTGTCTCGGGATTAGGCGTACCCAGGTCTGCAGTTTGCGCGGGAAGCACCTGAGCATATCACGAGATAATCCCATTCTTGTAGCATCAAGTCAAGCAAGCGAGCGGGCAAAGTTTTGTCTTTAGTAGTCAAGAACCATCCTCAAAGCAAATCGATGGTCAAAATCTTACAGAGGAGATCGGCGAAATCCCGTCAGCCGTTAGATCTTGAGGAGTTGCGCCAGGGATAACCCTTAGTGTGCAGAGGGGGAGAATCAGAGTTTTCAAAGATAAGGAACTCTTGTATGTAGGAATCGCGATCCGTGATTTCCTGAACGGATTAGGACCATCCGTCAGCAGGGACACATGTCGAGAGATCCCACAGAGTTGGGGATTGGGGAACTGAAAGTCTCGTGCACATGACAACGGGAATTGCGATATCCCGATACGCGATTTCCTGAAGGAGTTAAGGACCATAGTGACGGACAGGTGTCGGATGATCAAGCCTTGTAGGGAGACTATGCCAAGTGGCATCGGCATATCACGAGCTCGAAGGTTCGTGAGTTGGAGCTACAAATATTTGCGTCCAAAGTTGCGAGGTCGCGAGAAGCAATATCTCGACAACCGCCGGTGAGCATGTGGGACCGCAAGTGGAAGACAGGTGGCAGGTTTTCGCGACGGGGAACGGACCGTTGACATGTCAACGACCATGAGCCATCGGGTTTGGGGGGATCGCGAGTCCTGGGGACTTGTGTATCGAGACATCAAAAACATCGAAAACCCTACATAGGTTCGACTCAGGTCATATAAGAGGCGGTTGCATGGACCACAGTATAGCCAGGAGGGCTAACCCATACACGCGCTCATCGGAGAATGGGTGATCGAGAGTTCAACGGGTCAAGAAATCTTGACAATGGGGAACGTGAAACCCCAAAACCTGATACAGAGTTGGGAAAGGGTCTCGGTGAAGTTCAGGAGATCGTGAGGAATGGAGAAGAGACCTGTGGACTAGGTCGGGATTTCACTCGAGGATCCAAAGAGCCATTTCGGCTCAGCAGAAAAGGAGAAAGAGGGTGGGTGAAGCCTTGCGTCACCCATTTATTGCAGAGTATGGAGGTCCTGGCTGAAATTGACCCAGGACGGTCCCTTGTACCGGTTCTCTTCAGGAAATCCACGCCGAGTCTCCAACTCACCAGAAAACCCTGCACACACCAGTTCAATATTCAAAGGACTCAACTACCCCCTCGCACGAGCCATGCTAAATTAAAGAGGCGCATGACAGGGGAGCAGAGGGCAGATTTGATTGAGGCAGACTGACAACCCATCCTGATAGAGAAGCTCCTCAACGTTAAGCATTGAATTCACGATGTGATCATGCCTTGAGGGCCGGAGTCAGTCCCAAGTATATGTAGGAATTTTTTCCATTTTTGTAGGTATCGATGGTTGAGCAGAGCTCCCGGTTGTAAAGTTTTAATGAAGCACTCTTATTCTGGTTATGTGTGAACTTTTGAGACGTCTTGCCTTATGAATGCCAGTTTCTATCATGTCTTTGTTTACACTGTGTTAGAGCAGCTCGGAATTGGAGGATCCAGTCGAGTTGTAGCTGTTATAGGATGATGTATGTTGGATCACTGTAATAGTTACGTTGTCTCTGATCAGTCCTTGTGATTTTTCTTAACACCGAGTGACTTGGAATTGGAGGATCCAGTCAAGTCCCCTTTCAGTTCCTTGAGACCCTGAACCAAGAGGATCTTGTATCCAGAGTCTTTCTTCTGCAAACTGTTGTAAGCCTATTGCCCAAAGATGTTTGTTCACCCTTCCTACCAAGTCTTCCACCTGCTCACCTTTTAATCAACCCGCTGGCTGAAGTTGGGATTCCAGACCTCCTTCATTCTTTACATACCAGAGACAATTCCTGAGTTAGAATAATATCTCCTCAAGTCTTTATCTCCATTTGATCAACCCTTTATAAACAAATCGTGACATTAAATTGATGGGTGTCGGGCTCTGCTCCTGCAAGCAATCCAGGAGTGACTTTCGACGCTAACATTTCTAGCGTCGTTGCCGTGGATGAAGTTGAATATTTTCCTCGGGATTGAATGAAAATGACTAACTGATTCTAAAGGTGCATCAAAAATTAGAATTATCAAGATTGTTGTTGTGCACCTAGCGAATCCATTGTGACGCCTTCGCTAGGGAGAACCCGCTCTATCAATTGTGGCTTTCAGAGGCATACACACGCGGTCTCATCCACAGTTGCCCCTAGCTACACTTGAAACCGATTCGGAGGTGGTCCTCAGAAAAGGAAAGGCCCCTGAAGAAGAAGCTTCCACTGCTGAAACAGGTAATCCGCCATCTCCTTCTTCAAGAACTCTGTTTTCTCCCCCTCAATTTCTTGATAGACCTCCTTCACAAGTTTTCCGTTTCCTGAATTTTGGAAGTGTTCCTGCTGAGTTTTCCCCTCCTGGTCTGGGATTGGAGGGAGAAATCCTTGTCACTCCCTCCTCCTTGAATCACCTCTTGTTTCCCACCCCACTCTGAGATTAATTCCCTGTAGCCCCTTCGCGAACTCCTTCTCCTCCGAGTTCTCCTCCACCTAATATTCCTATGGCCGGAGCAAAGCCCCCTATGACCGAAACAGAGGTCATCATAGCCGCTAGATACGCTCCCCTCATGCTACCACAACCTCTCAATAACCTCCCAACAAAAGGGTACCTTAAGCAGCTGCCCAAGTTTACAGGCGAGGGGGATATAACTGTTGAAGAGCACTTAGCAACCTTTTATACTTTCGCAGATGATAATGTTATCATGCACACAGACGTATGGATGAGAATTTTTGTCCATAGTCTCCAAGGAGAGGCTATAAACTGGTTCAGGGCCCTGCCTCCTAGATCTATTGATGGGATCAAAGCTCTAGATAATGCCTTTTTGAGGCAGTGGGGAGATAAAAAAGATTTCATGTATTACATGACAGAGTTTGGGTCGTTAAAGAGAAAAGAAGGAGAGTTTGTTTCTGACTTCTCCAAGAGATTTAATAAAATGTACAACAAAATTCCTATCTTTCTCAGACTTTTTTTTTTTTGGTCCTGATGATGGATCCTGTTATGGATCCGAAACGTCGACAACCAGATGTCTTAAATACTGTGGTTCTTCCGACAATCTCTGAACATATTTCTCGCCACAAAAACCTAATTGAACAAAATTCCTGCTGAGATAAAACCCTCCGAAGCCTCTGCAAAGATCACTTACTCCATCGCCTTCGATCCTGATTTCTGCCTACTGCTGAGGGAGAGAAGAGCTGCTATGCTGGCACACATGCAAGACGCAGCCGTGGAGGTAGAATCCAACATATTGGTTGTCAACCGAATCAGGAATGTCGGTGATAGAAATACACCCAAGAACAGGCCTGAAACTTCCTCATCCAGTCCCTCTCCCCTACCCCATCAGACAGATGAGATAGCTAGAATGCTAAAATCGCTTGCTGCCAAGATAGAAAGGTTGGAATTAGAAGGGAAGCCCATGTACAAAAATCCCCAGAACATTGATAATAGAGGTTTCAGACGACTTGCTAACAATGTGCCCCAGGTTTTCCCGAGGGAACAAAGGGGGAAAGACAGAGATGATCAAAGGGTCCAAACCCCCCTCCAAAACAACCTAGTTGATCATGAGGAAAGATATGAGATAGATGAGTTTGGCCCGGAAATTCACTGTATTGAAGAAACCCCTCCTTTTCCCCACTTGACTTAGTCTGCATACGAAAGATTTTTGATGAACATTCAGATCCATGAGTTAGAGAAGGGAGAAAGGGCTGGTCACACTCCTAACAGATATAACCTCAGGTCGAGAAGGAAAGAAGGAGACTTCGACAGCTCAGACCCGCCCCTCATAGAAGATAGGCCTACTAAAACGGCAGCAGCTACAGCTAAAGAAAAGAAGACTCAGAATGCTTCGCCGATAGCCAAAGAGCCTGTCACTGAGGTAAGAGAAGCTCCTAAACCTACCCCCTCCTTCAATTTTGAGCACGAGATTCAGAAGATTAGGATTCCTGTACCTCTCTCTGAGATGGTTAAAAATTAAGACTTCAAAAGGTCCCTCTCCAAGCTGCTACAATCTGAATCCCCTCAGCCTCCCTCTGACTCAATAAACCTTCAAGATGAGAATCCTACAGTCGTCTTAGGGCCCATGGTACAATATAGAGATG
This sequence comes from Picea engelmannii, assembly GCA_009831015.1. NCBI lineage: Eukaryota > Viridiplantae > Streptophyta > Pinopsida > Pinales > Pinaceae > Picea > Picea engelmannii. The sequence goes on along the minus strand of ML785091.1, from coordinate 490,691 downwards.
ATTCATCCCCTCCCTTCTACATGTCCTTGGATATACATGATAAAGTACTGCATAACTACCTCATGGACTCAGGGGCTTCCCATAATCTTATGCCCAAAATAGTAATAGAGGAGCTGGGATTAGAAGTGGCCAGGGCCTACCATGATTTATACTCTTTTTATTCAAGGAGGGTGCAATGTCTGGGAGTCATCAAGGACCTGGTGGTTTCGCTGTTTCAACTGCCCATGAAGAGTATGGTCATGGACATTGTGGTCGCTGATGTTCCTCTCAAGTTTGGCATGTTGTTGTCAAGGTCTTGGATTAAAATACTTGGAGGAACGTTAAAGATGGACCTCACGTATGCTACCATCCCAGTGTTCATAGGGGAGCATAGAAGACTATACAGGGAAGCCCAAATGGCCTACATAATCAGTGATGAAGCCAACCCTACCAATCACCCCATATTTGCCTTGGATACTGATTTAGGATCCAGTTTACTGCAGCTCACCCATGCCCCCGAGCCTCCTTTGAAACTCAGAAAGTTGCCCACTGTTTCCTCTGAAGTTCCTCCCTCCATCACCCCAATCTGGAAAATGTATTTTTATGGAGCCTGTTCCCGAGAAGGCACCGAAGCTGGAGTGGTTTTTGTGTCACCTGCTCAAGAGACCACATCTCTGTCATACAAATTAGAATTTGAAGCTACCAACAATGTGGCAGAGTACTAAGCTCTTATACTAGGATTAAGAGCCACAAGGGAAATGGGAATCTAGGAGATAGCAGTGTTCGGAGATGCCGAGATGGTAGTCCAGCGGGTCAGAAGCGCTTATCAGGCCAAGCATCCTCGACTCAGGAGTTATCGAAATGAGGTATGGGACCTAATTGACAGTTTCTTCTCAGCGTTCAACATTTCCGTCATCCCAAGAGAAGAAAACACAGTGGCAGATTCTTTGGCTTCATCAACAAGCATTTTCAAGGTCCCCTTGCCACCCAAACTGAGGTATGATGTAGAAGTAAAATACAGGCCCTCCATACCTGACAATGTCAAGCATTGGAGGGTGTTTGAGGATGATCTCGAGATCAAGAGATTCTTGGAGACTATCGAATAATTTTCAGAGATGCATATCGACCAAGATTCTGTCCCCGAGGAAGAGTTTGATGGGGGTGAGTTGCTAAGTAAAATAGAAAATCATGATATTATTCAATTGCCTGGCAATCACATCCTGAGGGGACTAGTCCCATTGGAGAGATTGTTCGATGGGAATGATGTGGCAATAAAGGGAAGAGTTTCAGGTGATGATGCTGACACAACTGAGTGCAACATTGGCACACGAGAAGAGCCTAAGTTTGTCAAGCTGTCAATGATTTTGACCAAGGAGCAGAGGATTGAGTATACCGAGTTGCTGCGAGAGTTTGTTGATGTGTTTGCATGGACCTACAAAGACCTTAAAACGTATGAAACATCTGTCATTGAGCACAAGATCCCACTGAAAGAAGAGGCTAAACCATTCAGGCAGAAGTTGAGGCAGATAAATCCCATGTTGCTACCTGTCATGGAGAAAGAAGTGAAGAAATTGTTAGATGCCCGAATCATTGTCCCATTGAGGTATTCTGAGTGGGTGGCCAATTTGGTTCCAGTAAGAAAGAAAAGTGGGGAAATCAAACTCTGTGTTGATTTCAGGAACTTGAATAGAAGCTCAAAGAAAGACAATTATCCCCTGCCTAGCATGGAACACATATTGCAGAAGGTCACTGGTGCATCTAGGATATCCATGATTGATGGTTTCTCTGGTTACAATCAGATATCAGTCATGCCTGGGGACAGAGAAAAGACAACTTTCACCACTCCTTGGGGTACATTCATGTATGCCAAAATGCCTTTCGGATTGATGAATGTTGGAGCAACGTTTCAGCGAGCTATGGATATAGCGGTCATAGGGGAGAAGGATCAGTTTGTGGTAATCTATCTGGATGATATCACAGTCTTCTCCAGGACAGACAAGGAGCACTGCTGCCACTTGAGAAAGGTCTTCATGAAATGTCGGAGGTATGGCTTATCCTTAAACCCCAAGAAATCCTTGTTTTCTATGAAGGAGGGGAAGCTGCTAGGCCATATAGTATCAGTAGAGGGAGTAAGGATTGACCCTAGCAGGGTGGAAGAAATTCAGACCCCGTCACTTCCCATATCTAAAAAAGAGGTTCAGGCATTTTTGGGGAAGATAAATTTTCTTAGGAGATTCGTCTCAAATTTTGCCGAGCTGGTGAAACACATCACAACCATGCTCAGGAAGGGAAATGAAGTAAAATGGACCACTAAACCCAGGGAATATTTTGTCCAAATAAAGAAGGCGTTGACTGAGGCACTTGTGCTAATCATCCCTGATTATTCCAAAGATTTCCTGATATTTTCTTTTGCTTCCCGTGATACAGTAGCGGCAGTTTTGTTGCAGAAAAATGAACAAGGGAAAGTGCAACCTATTGCCTTCTACAGCATGGCATTAAGAGATGTAGAACTCTGGTATGAGATCATGGAAAAACAGGCCTATGCATTGGTGAAAGCTCTTAAATATTTCAGAGTCTATGTCTTGCACTCAAAGATCATTGCATATGTTCCTTCAGCCTCTGTGAAGGACATTCTTATACAGCCCGACATGGATGGGAAAAGAGGTAAGTGGATTGCCAAGATTCTAGAATTTGATCTAGAAATTAAGCCCACCAAGTTGATAAAGGGACAGGGTTTAGCCAAATTGCTAGCTGAATCCAACTACAAAGCCTTGGGGATTAACTTCGTGAATGAGCAAGCTGAGTCATACAACAAGCATTTTCAGGGTGCCTTACCACTAGCATCTTGCGACTGGTACAAGGATATCTTGTATTTCCTGCAAGAATTAAAGCCTCCTGATGGATTGGGAAAAAGAAAGGCGAGAGCTCTAAAGCTCAAGGTGGTCAAATATTGCCTCATTGACCAAACCCTGTATTGGAAAGACCCCCTAGGGTTATTATTAAGATTCCTGGATCCACAAGAGGCCCAGAAGGTTATGATTGATTTCCATAGCGGTCTCTGCGGAGGTCATCATTTCTGGAAGACCACGGCTCACAAGGTCCTCTGGGATGGGTACTATTGGCCCACTTTATTCCCTGACGTCTGCAGAGAAATTAGAGCTTGCATCAAATGCCAGAGGTTCTCAGGAAAATAGCAGCTCAAATCTCTGCCATTAAATCCTGTAGTAGTTTCAGCACCTTTTCAGCAGAGGGGATTGGACTTCATTGGAGAAATTCATCCTCCCTCAATTGGCCAGCACAGATGGATCCTCACTGCGACAGATTACTTCACCAAGTGGATAGAGGTTGTTCCCACTAGAAGCACTTCTCACAAAGTAATTATCAGCCTCCTGGAAGATGTCATGGCTAGATTTGGTTTCCCTAGCATAATTGTCACTGATAATGCCACCCCCTTCAGGTCTGAGCCTCTGGTCAAGTTCTGTGAACAGTTTGAGATTTCATTGATTCACTCTACCCCCTATTATCCTCAGGGAAATGGACTGGCAGAATCTTCCAATAAAGGTTTGATCAAGCTCATTAAAAGATTATTGGAAGAAAATAAAAGGGCCTAAGATGCAAAACTCAAATTTGCTCTATGGGCTGACCGAGTGACAACAAAGAAGTCCCTAGGCATTTCACCCTTCCAGCTTGTTTATGGAACAGAGGTTGTTTTCCCTACTTAGCTCACCTTACCTATGGAAAAATTCCTCCAGGACTTTGAAGGGGAACCTGACCATATGGTCAGAAGGATTCATCAGATGGTGGAAGTGCAGCAAACTAGGGAACAGGTCATGAATAGGGCCCACGATCATCAGCAGTAGATCAAGCAGGCTTTTGACAGAAGGGTCAAGAAAAATGAGTTCGAGATCGGGGACTTGGTATTTAAATGGGACGCACCCAGACAGGATAACGACAAGCACAGCAAGTTCGACGCCCTCTGGATCAGCCCCTTTAGAATCTTTGAGGTTTTCTCCAACAACACCTGTGGGTTGCAGGATCTGGAGGGTGAAGAGGTTTTCAACAGCCTAGTGAATGGGCATTTTCTGAAGAAATGTTTTGTTTGAACCTTAGATGGCTCCTCTGTTTGTAAATATTGTCTTTTACTTCTTTGATTAGTTTCTTTTTGTATGTTTTCAGCTTAATAAATGACTCCATAGCCCAACAGCAAGGCACTGAAGCTGCAGAATAAGTTCTTAGAGCATCGCAGGGACGACTCTATCCTCCATGGAGCCTAATGTTAGCGATATTTCTTGTCTCAGGATTAGGCGTACCTAGGTCTGCAGTTTGCGCGGGAAGCACCTGAGCATATCACGAGATAATCCCATTCTTGTAGCAGCAAGTCAAGCAAGTGAGCAGGCAAAGTTTTGTCTTCAGTAGTTGAGAACCATCCTCAAAGAAAATCGATGGTCAAAATCTTACAGAGGAGATCGGCGAAATCCCATCAGCCGTTAGATCTCGAGGATTTGCGTCGGGGATAACCCTTAGTGTGCAGAGGGGGAGAATCAGAGTTTTCAAAGATAAGGAACTCTTGTATGTAGGAATCGTGATCTGCGATTTCCCGACTGGATCAGGACCGTCTGTCAGCAGGGACATGTGTCGAGAGATCCCGCAGAGTCAGGGATCGGGGAACTGAAAGTCCCGTGCACATGACAATGGGAATCGCGATATCCCGATACGTGATTTCCCGACGGAGTTAAGGACCATAGTGAGGGACAGGTGTCAGAAGATCAATCCTTGTAGGGAGACTACGCCAAGTGGCATCGGCATATCACGAGCTCGGAGGTTCGTGAGTTGGAGCTGCAAAGATTTGCGTCCAGAGTTGCGAGGTCACGAGAAGCGATATCTCGGCAACCGTCGGTTAGCATGTGGGACTGCAAGTGGAAGATAGGTGGAAGGTTTTCGCGACAGGGAACGGACCGTTGACATTTCAACGACCATGAGCCATCAGGTTTCGGGGGATCGCGAGTCCCGGGGACTTGTGTATCAAGACATCAAAAACACCGAAACCCCTACAGAGGTTCAACTCAGGTCATATAAGAGGCAGTCGCATGGACCACAATATAGCTAGGAGGGATAACCCATACATGCGCTCATCGGAGAATCGATGATCGGGAGTTCAACGGGTCAAGAAATCTTGACAACGGGGAACGCGAAACCCCGAAACCCAATACAGAGTTGGGAAAGGGTCTCGGTGAAGTTCAGGAGGTAAAGGGTCTCGGTGAAGTTCAGGAGATCGTGAGGAATGGAGAAGAGACCTGTGGACTAGGTCAGGATTTCACTCATGGATCCAAAGAGCCGTTTCAGCTCAGCAGAAAAGGAGAAAGAGGGTGGGTGAAGCCTCGCATCACCCATTTATTGTAGAGTATGGAGGTCCCAAATGAAATTGACCCAAGACGGTCCCTTGTACTGGTTCTCTTCAGGAAAGCCACGCCGAGTCTCCAACTCACCAGAAAAACCTACACACGCCAGTTCAATATTCAAAGGACTCAGCTACCCCCTGGCGTGAGCCATGCTGAATTAAAGAGGCGCATGCTAGGGGAGCAGAGGGCAGATTTTATTAAGGCAGACTGACAGCCCATCCTGATAGAGAAGCTCCTCAACGTTAAGCATTGAATTCACGATGTGATCGCGCCTTGAGGGTTGGAGTCAGTCCCAAGTATATGTAGGAATTTTTTCCATTTTTGTAGGTATCAATGGTTGAGCAGAGCTCCCGGTTGTAAAGTTTTAATGAAGCACTGTTATTCTAGTTATGTGTGAACTTTTGAGACTTCTTGCCTTATGAATGCCAGTTTCTTTCATGTCTTTGTTTACACTATGTTAGAGCATCTCGGAATTGGAGGATCCAGTCGAGTTGTAGCTGTTATAGGATGATGTATGTTGGATCACTGTAATAGTTACGTTGTCTCTGATCAGTCCTTGTGATTTTTCTTAACACTAAGTGACTTGGAATTGGAGGATCCAATCAAGTCCCCTTTTAGTTCCTTGAGACCCTGAACCAAGAGGATCTTGTATCCAGAGTCTTTCTTCTGCAAACTGTTGTAAGCCTATTGCCCAAAGTTGTTTGTTCACCCTTCCTACCAAGTCTTCCACCTGCTCACCTTTTAATCAACCCGCTGGCTGAAGTTGGGATTCCAGACCTCCTTCATTCTTTACGTACCAGAGACAGTTCCTGAGTTAGAATAATATCTCCTCGAGTCTTTATCTCCATTTGATCAACCCTTTATAAACAAATCGTGACATTAAACTAATGGGTGTTGGGCTCTGCTCCTGCAAGCAATCCAGGAGTGACTTTCGACGCTAACACCATCAATCAATTGTCTTTCTCCAGACCTAACCCTTCATTGGGGGCATCCACAGTCCCTATGATTGATAATCCTCAACCAGGCATGGTCAACGCAGGGGTTGGTTTGTGCCCATCTTTGATGGATACCTTCAATTACTCGCCCCCTCAAGGCAATATCAAGTTTATATCCAATCACCATAGGGTTGAGATTTTTTAAGTGTCGTAGTTTTGCATGACTTACGTCAACGATCCATGGGTACTTCCTTCCCCATCAGCCATGATGGATGGTATAGGGCACCCGGGCATGTCCATGCCCTTGTCTGCAACTGAAGTAGCGTACTCTTTAGTCCAGCAAGCTTCAACCAACACTGATCCCACTCCTCCATAAGAGTTTGATCCACTTCTAGAGCCTATTTGGACTCAGGATTCTCTCGCTGACATTGATTCATTAGGCTTAGTATTTCCCTCTGATGAAGTTATAATTGAAGCAATGAATAGTTTAGACAAACCCTGGGAAGATCTTTATCATAGATCATACTTCCTCCTAGAGTTAAGTAGAATCGAAGCCAGAGAATTCACTTTGACTATGACAGGAGATATGTATTGTCCTATTAATCCCTTATCTACACACGAGGTTTATGCTAAGGGTAATATTGAAACTATCGCTGAAACCTTACTGATCAATATCTCCCGAAACCCTGGTGTCGTGGAGAATGTTTTTGTCAGAGTTGACTTCTCCCCAAGAGAGATTCAAATCTACACAGATCTTTTTAAATAATTCTGCGACGTTTTTTTCCTGGTCTTACAAGGAAATGCTAGGAATCGATCCAAAAATAGTTGAACATGAAATCACAACTTATTCAGATGCCAATCTTGTTCGGCAGAAGCTTCATCCAGTTAACCCCAAGAAAGCAGCAACCATTAAGGTTGAGGTTGAGAAACTACTAAAAGCTGGTTTTATCTATCCTATCCATTTGACCCAATGGGTGTCAAACCCCGTGATGGTCAATAAAAAACAAGGCACGATTCATGTATGTACAGACTTCCATGATTTGAATAAGACCTGTCCAAACGATAATTTTCCCACACCATTCTTCAACTAGATCATTGATGAATGTGCCGGCTATGAGGCCTTCTCTTTCATGGATGGTTTTTCGGGATATAATCAAATACAAATCAAACCCGAAGACCAGCACAAAACGACATTTATTTGTCCTTGGATTACATTCATGTATCATAAGATGCCTTTTGGTCTAAAAAATGTTAGAGTGACCTTTCAACAGGCCATGTATTTTTCTTTCCATGACCTCAAGCATATAGTCGAGGCCTATTTATATGATTTAGCATCTTGATATCGCAAGAGAATGGATCATCCCACACACCTCTGACTTATCTTTGAGCATTGTCGCTACTTCCGGATTCACTTGAATCCAAACAAGTGCAGCTTT
>ML785091.1:467388-482742 GCA_009831015.1 Picea engelmannii | reverse complement strand
AACTATGTCGAGATCACCAAGGGCTTTATGTGCTTAATTAAGAAATACGTTCCTTTTTATTGGGACGATGTTGCTCAACACTCTTTTGCCGCATTAAAACATGCACTCACAACTGCCCCTCTGCTCCGACCACCTAACTATAACAAGGATTTCTTATTATATATGGCTACAATAGAGTCAACCATTGGCATGGTCTTAGTTCAAGAAGATGACTTGTTCTTAGAATATGTCATCTATTACCTGAGCTGAGGCCTCGTAGGACTAGAACTCAATTATTCTCATATCGAAAAACTTGTGTTGGCAGCAGTCCATGTTGTTCAACGGTTTCATCATTATGTTTTGTTTCACAAGACCACCATCATTGTTGTCGTGAATCCATTTCAGTACATGTTGACACGATGGGTAATAGGCGAAAATATCAGTAGATGGATAGTTGTCCTCTAGGAGTTTGACTTAGATTTCATTTCAGCGGAATCCAAAAAGTCACTGGTCTTCGCAGAACTTATTTTGGAACTTCTTATTGAGTCAGGTGATCTTGTGCCCAAAGAGTCGCCTATCAGAGGAGATATTTTTTTGATCACCTCTTTGGATCCCTGGTATGGAGATATAATTATCTATCTCCAAACTTTGAAGTTCCCCACCTCTACTTCTCGTGATGAGCGTTGACGCATACGCCATCAGGCTAAGAATTATCTCATACTCGATGATACATTGTATCGGAGAGGTGTAGACTGCATTATGTGCTGATGTATCACTCATGAAGTAGTTATCATGATTAACTATTGCCATACCAGAGCCTGCGGTGGTCTTTTTTCTGGGTTGGCAACAACCCAAAAGATTCTACGAGCAGGTTACTTCTGGTCGACACTTATCAAAGATTGTATCGAATCGGTCAAGAAGTGCCACCCGTGCCAAATATTCTCTTGGAAGATGAGGGCACATACCTCTCCCATGTTTTCAGTCATCATAGTTGGTCCCTTCACCAAGTGGTGGATTGATTACACTACATGAAACCCTCCTTTAGCAAGTGGGCATCGCTATATCATCGTAGCTATAGAATACTTCACAAAGTGGGTTGAAGCTATGCCAACATTTAAATATGATGGAGAGACTGCAACTCTCTTTTTATTCAATCAGATAATAGCAAGGTTCATTATCCCAAGGGACATTGTCACTAACCATGCCAGTCAATTTCAGAACTAGATGATGACCGAGTTAACATCAAAGCTTGGGTTATGGAAAGAAAATTAATCACCCTACTACCCCAAAGAAAATGGTCAGGTGGAAGCTGTAAACAAATCTCTTAAGACCATCCTACAACAAACAATCAACTCATCCAACTCAAATTGGCATTTGATTTTGTACTTGGCATTACGGGCCTACCGAACATTTGTTAAGATTGCAACTAGTTTTTCACCTTTTCAACTTGTATATAGGCTGGAAGCAGTCTTGCCTATCGAATGTCAGATCCTGTCCCTAAAGTTGGCAGTACGATTATTTCCAGACACTTCTCCACTTGAATAACGATTAGTATACCTTGAGCAGCTCAATGAGCAGCGTCATGATGCAGCCCTGGCCAATGAGGTTCACAAACATAAATTCAAATGTCAGTATGATAGGTCTATTCATCCTCGGATTTTCTTTGAAGGTGACCTTGTCCTGGTCTATGACCAAGATAAGGACCCCCTGGGGGTAGGAAAATTCAAACCCATGTGGTTCGAACCTTTCATCATAAAAGAGGTTTTAAAAAAGGGCACTTATCATCTGGTTGAATTTGAAGGGAATTCTTTAGTGGAGCTTAGAAATGGGCTCTACCTCAAGAAGTATTACTCATAGGATGGTCACTGTGGGTAACTTTTTGTAACATATGTATAGTCTTTCTACTATTACTTTCTAGTTCCTTTTAGTGTTATGGACGTGTTGTTGATGTTATCTTTTGTCACTGTGGCAGATGTCAAGTGATTCTGAGGTGTTCATTGGGTATAAAAATGGTGCTAGCCGACACACTGAGAGGCTTGCCTCCACAGCTTGGGTAATCTTTACACCTCAAGGCCAGTTATTATCTTCCGGAGGTATATGCTTAGGTGAAACCACAAACAATGTCGCCATGTATAGTGTAGTTATTGAGTTGCTTCGTGACGCTTTGTCATTTGGTATCTCTCATCTTCGGGTCTATCTCGACACTCAGGTGGTTGTGTCTCAATTAAACAGAGTATACCAGGTTCATGATCCGAATTTACACCGACGATTCCTTAGGGTACGTCTCTTAGAATGAAACTTTGATTATATTACATATTTTCATGTTCCTAGGAGATTAAACCAAGTTACAAACACTCTAGCTAATCAAAATTTAGATTGGCATCTTGCACACATATGAAAGAACATTCACATAAACATGTAAATACATTTTTTGCACACATGATCCATAAGACACAAAAGACATAAAAATCCATATATAATATCATAAAGTAACCAGAGTACACAGATGGATGCAATTGCCTCAAAAATATGACCAATAACGAGTCATGGGGCTTATGCCCAAAAAAAATATATACAAGTAGTTATCATGGCACGTGAAATGTCTAGCTAAGGTCAGGGCATGTGGGCCCTGTTATACTGATCCACAACATTGGATAGATGCCGAGACAACCGGACCCATGTCCGTGGTGGCCCCACTACATGAGGCTGCATAGATGGTGGCAGGTCCTCAATCTCTTCCATAGGTACCATGCGAGTGAGAACAGTAAAGTTCCAATCGACTTGTCTCAATACCCTCTCAGCCTCCCCGAATGGAGGATCTCCTGCTACTGTTGGTCCCGCTACAGTGGCAAGCGCGGCCCCTGGCTGAGGACGACGCTTATTCCTCACATAGTCAGTCAGTCGCACTGGTCCCACATATGCACACAACGAACACATAAAAACTCTGGTATAACAAAAAAAAAATGATATATATAACAAAAACAACATAAAACTTACATATGTTAAACAAAAAAAAAATGATGGAGACTTACCCATCTCTCCTCGCTCCCCACCAGGAGGTACTGGTATCTCAGGATCCCTCGAAAAATCAATCCCTGCATATGGGTAATCCTTAATAACTGGGATCTGTCATGATAGCCAGGTAAAGAAATCATCATCGAATGACTCATTAGTCCTTCCACCACCCTATCATGGTGGAAATACTACCCATCTACACATAGTAGGAAGAGAGGCCTAATGTCCTCGTACCACTACTCGAGGACTAAATATTGGAAATCTCTCAATGAAAAATGAGCATAGAACGGTCTCGAATCAAAAGTTCCTATGTGTTCGCAAATGGAAATCTGTCAACTTCCTCTTCATACACTCAATCAATGTGATACTCCAATCAAATATTTGTGCATTTAAGCACTAGACTGCACAGTTCATCTGTGCATGAGACGCTTGATGTAGAGTCATAGAACCAGTGATTCGCCCAATAAGAAACACTATCTCCTATAGCGATAAGTCAGTAATCTTGCTTATGGGCACCTGTGAGCTCAAGCGGTCTGTATCAGCCTCACAGTAAAGACCTATCAATTCCGCTATGTTATGCAGCCTCTAAGGAAAATTTTGGAAGTTGACTGGTTCCCCTCTCTGAGAGAGGCCAATCAAAAAATAAATTTCCTTGGTCATGGGCACCCGTGACTGCCCCTCTAACATGCATGCCTCTGCATCCGGATGCCAGTAGTCAACCAAGGCATTCAATAGCCTAGGTTGTGCCCGCATAAAAGGACATAAGAAAAAATTGAGTAACCCACATTGCATCAAAGCAGCCACAACATTGGGGTCTTTCCCAACCAACTCACTAACCTCTTCATGCTCTCTTTCTCTCCAGTGGACATACATCCTGCAAAACACCAAGGTTCAGGAGGGTTAACCCTTGATTTTTAATCTTTTTTCATTCAAAAAGGAGGTCCACGTGGGTTGTAATAATAACAGTCATGTGTACATGCACGTAGGGTTTACTCTACCTGAATGTACACGTGGCCTGTCCTGAGACAGTCCGTATGGACCTAGGGCTGACCTTTTAAAGGTCGACACCCCCCCCAAAAATGAAACCTAAAGCAAAAAGAAAGACTTAAAATGATATATAGGAGAGTTTGTACTTACTTGGTCCAGACAAAAGTTCGTTTCGTCCACTGTAGCTCCTGGAATCACCACTTTTATCAAAGGGGGTCTTTTGGCTCCAGAGTCAATTTCAAAATCAACAATGGTGATAATGAGCTGCCAGCTTCTATTTATAGAATTTTTGGCCTCTTTTTGTCACTTTTTTGGCCTCCCTTATCATTTTCTTTAAACAAAAAACCATTTAGAGTGATTCAGGAGTTGCATGGGAGGGATATGATCGGGTAACGGAATAATTTTTTGGATTTTTGGGTAATTTTTGACGGTCCGTGAAAAAAAATAATTTCCGAGGATCAACTTGAACATGTAGGTTAGGTTTATATCCTGACTTTTATATCTCGTTGTATTTTTCCTTTTCCATAGGATCGATCCCATTAGGTTGCAACATAGAACCATCATAGTTGTTTTAGAAGTGTCGTGACTTGGTGGTAGAGCTTACCGGAACATGGATGCCCTAGGTAGATCCTGGTTGCATTATGGTATCCATGCTGTCTCTAATCACTGTAGCCTCGGGAGTCCTTGTTTTTTTTCAGGATTACGAGTTTGAGCCTCATTTGCATGATTCCTTTTCACTCTTGACCTCACCCTCGGGACTCCCAAAATATATAACGGGTCCTCTTTTAATCCCTTTTCAGACCCTCTAAACATGAAAAGATTGTTGAGTGATCTTGTGGCCTTTCACGCTCGTTAAATTGAAATTTGAAGTCACATCTATCCAGCGGTAGTTTACCCCTTTTTGGATATGGACGGTCAACTGTATGAACAAAGGTATACTCTATGGAACTTCAGTTCTCTAGAAGAGTACCCTCAGGTATAATTTTACCCCTTTTTCAAGCCTAAGGGACTAAACTTACGAAAAAGGAACCCCCTCGAAGTCTATAGTTAAGCTCTTTTTAGAGTCCCTAAAATTGAAAAGATCATCGAGTGACCTTATTCTTTCACACTCGTTAAACTGGTCCAGAAGAACATTCCTGATAGAGTCCATAGTTAAGATTTTTTCAGACTCCTTAAAAGTGAAAAAATGGCTGAGTGAGCTTGTCCTTATCACACTCGTTAAAATGGTTTTGAATAGACGTCTTGTCGGTGCTAGTTTACCCCTTTTTCGAACTGACTAGACTACCTTTGAAAAAGGTACCCCAATGGAGTCTCCTTTTACATTTTTTCAGACTCTCTAAATATGAAAAACCGTCGAGATTACCTTCTCTGGGCTCGTTAAAATTACATCGAAGGACGTTACCATTGTGTGTTTTGTTAATCGCATTTGCATACCCACATTTTTGACATAATGCCGACTCCATGTTTCTCTCAACCAAACCATCTAAAGCATGCCTTATACACAAGTCCTATAGCATTTTTCCTCTGCATCTTGACACCTTTGGCCCCTAGAGGATTTTTCCCGAGTGTCCTGTTCTTGCATATGTCTCTTTTCCCTGAACATCCCTGTCTTCTGTTCACTTGGAACTAGTATGTTTGCGACACTCGATTCTCCTTTGTAACGTAACATTCTTTTTTTCTTTTTCTAAAATTATTGAAAAAGACAAAAAAATCAAATATACCCCAAAAAGAGGAAGGGAAAGGTATTTTCTTTATTGGAAGCATAATGAGTCGCCCTTGGATAAACCACATCTGTCTTTTTGTTCATCAAACCCTGGGATTTAATATGACCTTAGGAATATTTTCTCACTACATTGAGTTGTGTCCTCCTCCATTTGGTTATTCTTCCAAACATATGGAGAGTTTGTGTGGCCTCCTGCCTCGTAAACTTATGTTAATGCCATGCTGCCTGAGTCTCATCATTTGTCATGTTGTTGTCTAAGGGAAGTTTGTCACCAAGCTTGAGTCATCCCCTCTGCAGTTTGTCTCTTGCCCTCATACCCGACCATCCTGAATGTCCAATCAAGTCCTTGTTCGAAATTAATGAAGCCTTCAGTCTGATCATAAAGATTATCTAGTCCATGACCGACGAGCTGTCGAATACCTCTAGGCAGTAAATTCGTACACTCATATTACACTCCTACCCAAATTTTGAAGATTTTTTGAAGTTGTTTCTCAAGCTCTAAGGATCTCATCTCCAGCCATTAGGTCGTATCAGCTTCTAGAAGATGGATACTCTATATGTATAACTTTTTGATTTCGAGATGTAGCTCCGCTATGTATTGTTCGTGGCTACACTTTATATAGTTATTTGACATGGATCTACAGTGTATTTTATTGGTAGCCATGATTCTATTTTATCCCAAGCATGGATATGCCCGCCTTGGTGAGACATTTGTTATTTTGCAGATGGCGCCTCCTGGTTCTTGGTCCCTGGGCTCACTTGTTCAGCACATCAATAAAGATTGGTAATGTATTTCGACCATCAGATTCTCTTATGACCTCACACATTAGGGGGCATCTGTTATAACCCTAATTTTCACCAGACATGCTTACCTAGCATTAGGCCATCTCAGATTCCTTCTTTTCCAAAACACTGTTGAACAACTCTTTAAAAAACCTCTTTTATAAGGGACCACGGACCCTACTCCATTACTGCATGCATGTACATGCTAGCTGACCTAAAACAACCCGCGTTTACCTACAAAAGCACGAAAAAAGGAAAGTTTCTGATGGAACACACAACTTTGGGTGAGTTAACTGAAACTCCCAGCCATGCATGGCTGGGGGTTTGTCCAAATACCTAGCTTCTTCTAGCCTATAAAAGAAGGCTTAGGGGTCCCATTTGGAAGAGGAGAATAATAGTAAAGAAACTCTACCCAATTGCACATTCCCATTTTCCCAACCCTTTAGCCATCTTTGTGAAAAGAGAGATATAGAGAAAAGAAGTTGGAGGACATTTGAAGAGGAGCCCAAGATCAGGTTTGTAGAGAAGTGGTCGGTCTTGACATTGTAAGTTGATTCATTAAAGTTAATAATAAGGAAATGTTTTTCCCATCCCACTATATGAGTTATTCATAGTTTAGTGAATATATGTTTGAATCTCTAACCCATTAATCTGTAGAACAAATGCATGTAGAGTTTGTCACTTGTTTTTTACGCAGGTCAATCTTGGGAGGATAGTTGTTAACAAGTGATCAAGCATGAACAAGGATCGACATCGAATGTCCGGAACAAGGTATGTTAGTTTAACCATGTATTTTCTTAAAAGAAATGGTGGTTAGGTCTGGGATGATGGTAGAAAATAGGATTATTTAGATCTTATTTGCATGCATAATATAACCCTAAATGCTAGTCCGTAGGGGCATTTCCCACCACAACACTTGGTTACAGAGGTTTATGGAGGAATTGGGAAAGAAGCAAAAGAATAGTAGGTTGTACTGTGATAGTGAGAGTGCCATTCATATTGCAAAGAACTCAACCTTCCATTCGAAGACTAAGCATATAAAGTTGAGGTACCACTTCATATGATCCACCTTGGAAGATGGACATTTGAAGTTGGAAAATATACACACTAGCCAAAATCCTTCAGACATCTTAACAAAGGGAGTAACCAGGGAGAAGCTGAGTTCTTGCTCAGTTTCAGTTGGTATTCAAGAATGAAGATGAAGATGAGAAATTTTCTAGGTCCAAGAAGGTTCAGAGTCCAACATATACAACAACGGTGGATTTGTTGAGATCGGTCTCCAAGTGGGAGATTGTTGGTTGTGGAGCCTGATTATCTTCCTGATTCAGAGGTATTTTACTTTCAGCCGTGTTTATACTCCATGAAGTATTTACACCCTAGAAGTATGTACACTCTTCCACACAGGGGAGTGTACAGGGGGGGTACCCCCTCTGCAGAGTTTAGGGGGGATATCCCCTTGGTTGGGGGGTTTGGGGGAAAGTGGGCCCCCAACAGGGGTTCAGGGACGAAGCCCCCGAAGGAAAAATTTCCTTGTAAATGTATATTGTAATTTCCTTGTAAATCTGGACCGTTTATTATAAGGTTGCAGATCTAACGGTAGAGATTATGTTAGGGTTTTTTTCCCTAGAATGAAACCCTATTTTATGAAGGAAATGTATTGTGGCTATGGTTGATGGTGAATATTGTATTCTAAGATAGGAGACTGTGAGAGAAAGAAGAGGAAGTTACAACAGGTTTGTTGTAGGTTGTATCCCTTCATATGTTGGATAATAATAAAGGAAGGACTTGGCAATTTCTCTGGTGGACATAGCCCACATTGGGTGAACCACGTAAATCTGTGTCTCTATTGTATTGTGTATATTCTGTGTTTTGTTTCCGCATTTGTTTTATTTTATTGCTCCACGGTCCTATTTTTCTAACAAATTATGCACGTGTATGATGTATGGGTGAAATGTAAGGTATGAAATTGCATTTTCCAAGATTGAATGAATACCATGGATGCATGGTTGACTCTATTCTGGAGAGTCATGCAAGTTTTGTTTTGAATGATATCTTGAGGGGAATGTGCTCCATTCCCTCAGGAAAGGATAGTATGAATAGATGAAAGAGTAAATGAGCAAGGATGCTCTGTTGTCATGATAAGACGCAACATGATTATGCATTTTAGGATCACATGAGAATGCTTGTGAACAATCATGAGTTGAATGATTTTAAAGTAAAGATGTATGTGAGCTATGAAATATACCTATGGTAGCTACACATAGGATTATGATTATGCATGTGGTTAAGTACATCATGGATGTAAGTTAAAAAAACAAGGAATATGTGTGGATAAATAAACTAGATGCATAACAAAGATGCGTGTTTATATTCCTTATGGAATATTTGGTAAACAACTGAAGATAACTCAATGTTGATGCCATCAAATATATATGCAATAAGAGTTGCATGCCGAAGGAGTTCCTTTTGAAGGAACTGTGTAAATACTCTTTCAGGAGAACAAAGTCACAACCTTAATGATTGTTGAAAATTGAGCAGTGGGATGCAAGCCTACACACACACACATATAAGAATCTTGGATTACATTTTACAATGTAATGTATGAGTGGAAGACTAATTAATAAATGTCGACCATTCTGATAACTGAATGGTAATGTGCATAATGCACAGGTTCATGATTCATTATGAACAATTTTTTTTCTATTGGAGAATGATGATGTATCTAATAGGTTAGGGTGATCCTAACCAAGTCTTCTCAAGGAAAAGAGCAAGGAGATCCCAGTAGGGAGTAGATTTCATAAGAAAAGAAGGAGAAAAGGGGGAATACTTTTCTCACTTAAAAAAATCTTAATTGTTTAACATATTTGTAAGCCTTGGAAGAGAAGCAGTGGAAACAAGTGAAACTGGAAAAAAGAAAATAAATAAATAAGTTCAAATGAATAGGGTTGGTTAAGTCATGATATGTAAAGGTAGTGAAGTCTTGGAAAATAACTCAGTTGGAATGAAAGTCCATGTCTATGTAGAAGGAGTTGGACAAGGGAAGAGTTCCTTGAACCCTTCCTTGTTGTTTATTGCATTTCTCTGGTACAAGAGATTGATTGACTGATGAAAGTAAATGTTTTGAAATCATAGTGATAATGGTTGTATGACTGTATAAATAATTGATAATTGTTTGTGTTGCACTCATGAAAACATTAAGGATAATGTGATGAAGTGAATAAAGATATGCTAGGACATATCTGAAACTGTTTTATTGATTGGAATGCTATGATACAAACATTTGTATTTTACATGATGACTAATGTATTTGTGATATATGTCATGTATAGAAAATAAATTGAAACTGTTGGGAAAGAAAGTTACCAATGATGGAAAACCTCAAGCAGAGGATGAATGTAAGAAGGTTGTTGTTGAAAGATTGTTGAAGGGAATTTGGGAGCTCCATGGAGCACTGTTGATGAGGTAAAAATCAGAGAAAGGGTACTAGCATCCAGAAAAAGGCATAAAAGTGTTCATGCCTATGAGGAATAAGGTATGAAGGGATTGGGTAAGAATCCATTCTTAAAATATTTCATGATCTTAATTGTATGCAAATAATTTTGAGTGGCTATTGTATGACATTGCTACCCAGGCAGGGTAAGATTCAGGAAAGACAAATATGAATAATAGAGAGAGGAAGTTTATGCCAGTCAGGGATGAGTTAAAATACTTGCAATAAAATTCATGAGTAATAAGTACCATGGGTACAATGACCAATCTATGGATATTGGGATTCAAGGTGCTCATAGTTAGCACATTTCATGGAATGCATCGAGGAAATGATTGTTTGCATACGAGGGTAGACAATGGATTTCCCATTAAGGAAGGAAAACCTTCCAATACTATTATTTAATTGTATAGGTGTTAAATGAAAGATAATTTGGGTGGAAATGAGTGTTGGAACCTTGGTTACTAATGAAGGAAGAATGCTTGGGTGCATTCAAGAGAAACTTTTAGTTTCATATGTGTTGATTTGGGATCATGATCAATCTGTAGCAGGAAGAATAGTCCTATTGTAAGAGTGATTGAGAATAATTAAACCTTATGGTGAAGAGGTTGGTTGAGCTCCAACACACTATGAAAAATTGCTTGTCATAAGTATGGAAAACTTGAACCCAATGTAAGGGCACATTGGGTATGAATGTGGCCATGAATATTGGCACATTGATTAAAGTCATATGATATTTGAGTTGCATTTGGAAAATTTGGTATGATTGAAAGGATGCATACATAATTAATGGCATTTAATTTTTCTTTGTACCCTTGAATAGATGAAAATTACTTGAACTGTTAGTATGCATAGTTTGAAAATATAAGGTGCATGAAAACTAACAATTTGTTTGGCTGAGGAATGTTGAAATTGCAGGAAGAAAAGGGTCTTGGATATGGAAATGTTGTAAGCCCATAAGGAAGACCAATTTCTTACTGAGACAAACTGCTATGAGAAGAAAAGTCCCATACTTGTGAATCTGGTTATTGTGTAGAAAAAATATGAAAATAAATGTGGAATTTGGAAATTTGTGGATGACATATTTGCAAGAAAATTCTGAATTTGAAATTGTTGATGATATCTCATAATTTCTATATACCCATGTTATAGGTGAGATGAAAATATCTATCTAGGGAGAACATATGAAGGTTTTCAATATGGAAATCATAAAAAAGGCTATTGTTGAGACATGCGAACCCTATGGTAAGCCATGATTTCCCTAGAATATGTTGTGTTGTGGTAACACAAGCCGGAGGGATGCCTTGATAGATCAAGTTTGAGGAATGCCTCGACTGTAAGGCTCAATGAAGTCTTTATAAATATTCTTGTGAGACAAATCCTTGGAAATGCAATATGGATCACCCGAGGGACCGTATAACATAGAAGGGGGTGCCTGAGCCTGGGCCTGGAGGGTGAGTGACTGCAAGGAAGAGTAGACTTTGATAATTCTTAGAAACTATTGATTGGGATCATGCACACAATCTGTATGTCAAGGAAAAATAATGAGCTAACATAATAAGACAACCATATGGATGAAAATCCATTATCTACACATATAAGTATTGTGTTGGATTATGAAATCTTTCTTCTTGAATATAACACAACAATAAGATGTTTTCGCATGAAATTGTGATTAATATGTTTTTTGTCCAAAATTATTGAAGGAAGGTGACGAAGGTCAAGGGTCTGGAAAGGACCTGACCAAGAAAGAGGATCAATATTTTTGACGCAGCTGAAATACAAAGGCATGGCGGGTGTTATCAAGAAAGAACACCGAGGACAATGTTCCTTTTAAAGGGGAGGATATTGTAATACCCCTGTTCCCCCCAGCTTGTAATTAATCATTAATTATGATCACCATGCTATGGCATGTGAATGATGTAAATGTATTATTGTTTAGATTTCCAATAACTAACTGTGGGGGTGAATCTTTGAAGTACTAGCCATGGTATCACTAGAGGAAAGCGTGAGGAAACTATAGAGAGGGTTCATTATGTCAAAATGACCCCAAATTCTCTTTGTTGAAATAATAAGCCTCATCCTAATCCCAAGGAAAAATCGGTTAATGGGAAAAGGGATGGTGGTTGAAAAATAAACTACCCCAACGAATGGAAGCATTGAGGGTCTGGCTGAAGAGACAAAATACTGTCGGCCCAAAGTACCATAGAGCGCAATTTCTTGTAGGCCTAGATTGACCCGAGTTCCTTCTGACAGAAGGAAGAGGAAAGGTCTAGAACCCCCCTAGGGAAAAGGGGGAGAGGACGTGCAAGAGAAGGGGGAGATACCATTCATAAAAAGAGAGGAGCATGTGAGTCTCTCCAACTCAAAAGAATAGCTAAAATATTAAGCAGTTTTGGTTACTGGAGAGAACAAGAGAAAGGATCTTTGAGAGTTTGCAGAACACATGTCCTGAGAAGAAGGTCATGAGCTTGATGCTGAGGGAGCATCTGATAAACCTCGTAGAGGTTGGGATAGAGAAAGGATCTATGAGAAATTGAAAACATTCCCTAGTGATATCATGGATTGGCATGAGGGTGGACAGAGCACTAAGAATGAATTCCTCTGAGCCTACGGTTGGGTGGAAAGGAGAAAACCCATAGTCAGTTGGTCAGTGATCGACTGTAACATATAAGTATTTTATATACCTTGTGTACTAGAATTGAAATTGGTGGTTGGATGTCTGTGTCTATGAATAAAATTTTCATTGCATGATTAATATTAGTAATTCTTATTGTTCTTATATGAACCCCTGCATTTGAATGTTTTTTGTTTTCCTCTTCTTAGCAACAATAGAACTATTAGACATGGGTATTCAAATGAAATTAGGAATAATATTACGGTTTCTGTGATGGTTGGAAAATCATCAAGGTGTATTACCAAGGACCAACTTCATAGTTCTAGAGCCGGGACAAACTCCATGGGGCTACTAAAGTCCTATTGATCCCTTGAAGACACCTTTCCCTATTATAGAACTTGAGTTCTGTGAATGGAAGGTTCTTCCTTCAAACCAATCGTCTAATATACCACAGGGTCATGCCCATGAACTTAACCAAATTTCAGTTAAGAGTTAGGAGTGTAGCCTATGGAGCTTGACAAAGTTCCATAGGACCGATACCATGGAACCCTTCACTAGAGTAAAAAATGAGATAAGTTATTAGGGACTCCAGGAATTTGGAGCTTCGAGGTGAATGAACATTGAAACATCCTAAATGTGCTGAAGGTGACATGTTAGATCGATAACTTGACGATTCACTGACAATTGGTTGTCATTTACCCATTATCGTATAGTTCATTCCCTTGCTAAACCCTGACCATCTTCTCAGTCGTGAAATAACATGATCCATAGATCTAAGGATATTCATGATCTCCCCTAACCATTGGATCTACATCGTGGTCAGTCCGACGTTCACCACTCTAGGAGAAAAAGGGTGTTAAATGGTTGGAATCCTTGAAATATGAACTTGTGAAGCAATGTGGTTCGTATATCTGAGGATATTCATGATCTCCCATAAATGTTGGATCTACATCATGGTCATTCAACATTGACCTACTATGGGAGAGAAAAGGTTTTAAATAGCCAGAAGCTCTGAATGTCAAACTTGCGAAGTAACTTGGATCGTGGATCTAAGGATCGTTCGAGACCCTTCTTGACCATTAGATCAATCCTAGTGAAAGGATAACGTAAAGTAATCTGATGAGTTCCTACTCCGGGAGGTTCGACATGTTGGTGAATGTGAATATCCCCAAAGCGTCGAAGGCCAGAGTGACGTGGACCCATAGTAGGTGTGTCATGTGTCACCTCAATTCGTGAATTTCACATACCTTGTGTGTCAAATAGACCTTGACATGTGTCACCAGTTGATTGGGCCACGTTTTACACTTTTCTTCTGCCAAATGTCTTCCGTTGGATCAAACCAAGGAATATTATGGGTTGTAAGATCATTCTTTATATCTCTGACTAAACCTCATGTCAGGTGATTCATGTTGCAAGGCATGGAGTTTTCCCGAAGCGTCGAAGGTTGGAGTGACATCAATGGACGAAGTGGACAAAGTACACGATGGAGTCTTATCGTGTGACAGAGCCACCACATGTCAGCACATGGATAAGCCACATGTCCTACTGATTTATCATGTATGTTATAGAGTTGGAGAGATGGGTACCACATGTCAATGTGGCATGATTTCCACGTATCTTCCAGGTGGCAGATGGTAGTAGGGACACCCATGCATAAAGACACGTATGCAAGAGGGACCTGCTCCGGGATTTCGATACTTCAGAACTCTGGGTGTTTGGAGTGCTAAGACACAAGCTCCAAAAGGGGATGAAGGGTTGGAGCCATGTGGAAATACTTTGGGGTTCGAAACTTTAGAGGATTTGCAAATAGAGAAAAGTAGTTGAAGCATCGAAGTGTTGAAGCACCGAATTTTCCCCAGTTGTAGTGTCAAGCTTTGATAGGATGGGCCCATGTGCATGATGGTGATGTGGCAAGTTTGGATAGATCCACATGTTATCATGGGATTGGAAATGAATTAGGTGTGGGACCCCACCTCTCTAGTCAAGTCTAAGCGATGTGTTAAGTGCATGCAAATTTTAACCGTTACATTCAAAGTTGGACAAAACTCCACCATAGATTCTAGAGTAGAGAGATGCTCCATGACTTTGGGTCTTCGAGAAGCTTTAGTGTTGTACAAAAAAGCATGGAAATGCCGAAGTCAGGAGGACTAGGTTCCAATATCGGTCACATGGTAAGGAAAAATGGAAAATAAGAAGCATCTAGGTTGGGGAATTGAATAAGCCCGCACCAAATTGATAGAGACTTTCCCATGTAAACCCTTCTTCCATAGCCACGCCATTTCTAAAGGATGGAAATTGAGGGCATGATAGTGCCACGTTAGATGGTACGAGGAAAGTGAAGCTATGTTGACGCCACATGGGAAAGGCGGTGGCCATTGGCCAATGACACCCCGGAAACTTCGGAATGACATAAACATAGTTTCCAACTTAATGAGAACTGTGACCTCAAAATGAGAACTCTAGCCCTTAAAAACTATATTTTTGCATTAAAAACATGAAAATCAACCCCCAAATCAAAAAGTGGTGCTACCGGCAGCACCAGTTTTTGTAACTAGGTCAAAATTACAACTTTTTTCAAACATGGATTTAAAGGATCAAATGGATTCTCAAAAAACTTTAAAATCAACACCCAAATCAAAAAGTGGTGCTACCGATAACACCATTTTTTGTAATCGGGTCAAAATTACAACCTTTTTTAAGCATGGGCTTAAAGGATCAAATGGTTTCTCAAAAAAACTTTAAAATCAACCCATAAATCGCGCC